>PVIH01022366.1:0-27366 GCA_004025045.1 Sigmodon hispidus | reverse complement strand
AAAAAAAAAATAAAAAATAAAAAAAAAAAAAAAAAAAAAAAAAAAAAAAAAAAAAAAAAAAAAAAAAAAAAAAGAAACTGATCTTCACTAGTGGAACTATACTTTAATGTATGAATATAGTTTAATGGCACTAAAAATCTGAACTGTAAGCATGCCCCAATTAAATATTTTCCTTATAAGGGTTGCCATGGTCATAGTGTCTATTCATAACAACAGAACACTAAGACAGACCATAATCCACAGTCCTACATGCTTTAAAAATTATTTCATAAGTAAAAGAGAAACTAAGATGCCTTTACCAATAACAGCAAACTAAAAAGTAATTCATTCTCTTTAAGGAGACATACTCATTGAGAAATTCTTACCTGTAAGATCTTCTTTCATTTTATCTACTTCAGATAACTGGGTGTTAATTTGGTTTTTTTCATCTTCTAAGGCTTTAAAAGAAGTATTTAACTTTAAAGAAGAGAAGAAGAAAAAAACCATTAATCAGTTACACAAACACACACACATCTGCCGGTACACCTCCTACTGCTCTGCAGCTGTTTTCCCTCTGGTGATGTAATCATAAACAGAAAGCTGTCAGTGCAGCCGTAAGCAGCCTTCACACTACAGTATCAGGACTTCCTGCATGGGTGAGCTAACACAGGTAGAAGAAACAAACAAACCAGAAGAAAACAAGCTATTATTTACTTCTCAAAATAGGATATGGAGCCATCAGGGTAAGAAAAGAACAGAATCAGAAGGAAAATACGATGGAAGCTATGAAATAAATACATTAACATTCTTAAAGTAATTTTAACTGAAGAAATGAGTATAGAATTTGAACTTTTCTAAATTCTGTAATTATGTGAATTTATAAAACTAATCTAAAAAATAAATTAATAAAGAAAATTCTAGGGGCTGAACAGATGGTCAGGTTAAGAGCACTGGCTGTTCTTCCAGAGGACCTAGGTTCAATTGCCAGCACCCACATGCCCGCTCACAACTGTCTGTGACTCCACTCCAGAGGATCAAACACCCTCATACAGACATACATGCTGACAAAAAACAATGCAAATAAAATTAATTAATTAATTAAAAACAAAAGAATCCTAATCATTTCACATATAACCTTATGTGAAACTTAAGTAAATATAATAAAAGTGATGGTCAAGCTAGTTACTAAGGACAGAGATTTGGTCCCTGCTGTTGGTCTTCTCCTCTTTATATTTACATAACAATACAAACCTTAGCAGCATAAATAAGCTTCTTCAAAGCTCCCTTCAGCTGATTATCTACAATGACAAATAAAAGCATAATTATTGAAGACATCCAAGAATGCATTAGTTCTTCAGCTTGTCTTACGACCCCTTTTCTTGCTACAATAAGCAATCTGGAGCTGAGCTTAGCTAGCACCTCTTGCCAGCAATCCTAACACTACAAAGCTTGAGACAAGGAGATTACCGTAAGTTTGAGACCAGACCAGTGTGAGCTATAGTGAGACATTGTCTCAAAAAAAAAAAAGCAGTAATTAAAATAAAAATATTAACTTGTATAAGATGGAGTGACCTACTCTCAGGAAGCTAGACATTACAAGCAATCCAAATACTACAGAGTCTCAACAAGAACTAAATATTCACCTAAACACTGGCCACAGACTTAACTAGGCTTAGATTCTTATAGTATTATAACATCCAACAAATTAATGAATCATGGCTTCAAATTAAGTAATATTTAGCATAAATTCATTAAGAAAACTATTTCTTACATGATAAAGTAAAAATGAAAACTACAAATACAACT
This sequence comes from Sigmodon hispidus, assembly GCA_004025045.1. Lineage (NCBI taxonomy): Eukaryota > Metazoa > Chordata > Mammalia > Rodentia > Cricetidae > Sigmodon > Sigmodon hispidus. The sequence continues at coordinate 25,581 of PVIH01022366.1, read as the reverse complement.
TTATTATAGTTCCCCTTATCTGTGTTAAGAACAGCTTGTCCATCTGCCTGGAAATATCATACATTCTTACTACTTCATACAGCAAGACCTTTGAGTAAATCTTGTCACCTCTTCAGAGTTGTAGCCTCCTTCTCCTTTGTCCTATGTATCATACATCTCATTATAACAGCTTTAAAAAACACAGCTAGCTCTTAAATTCAACATTACATTTGATCCTGAGGAGCATGAGGACATCTCCCACTGGCCTACTGCTTTCGGCCTGAGATTTGACCCACCCTGTATCTGTTCACTATTGATTACTCCGCCATCTCAATTAGACAATCTGTTCCAGCACTGGGATGGAAAGAAACCACATTCCTATCACTTCCTAACAGCATATATGTAATAATTATCCTATTTTGTTATTGGTGCTCTATGTCTCTTACTTCTAAAAGGACATAAGGACAGAAGAGGGCACAGTATACAGAGGGTTCGCTCAGCACTACCTACTGTTTCAGGCCCCTATTAGACAACTTGAAAACTTGCTGTGTGGGTGTAAGAAGTCTACTAATTATCAACAGGCCAAGTACAAGTGTACAAGGAGCATAGCATACATGTGGAATGGAGAGGAAGCAAGGAGCCAGTCGCCTACCCAAGTGAGCATCGTTTTCTAGGTCACTTTCCATCTCCATATTCAGATTACCATCATCTGCTAAATCTTCTCCAAGCAGAGAAATCCAATCTTTCATCTTTACCAGGTTCTCTATTAGCAACTGGACATTGAGCAAAAGAGAAAAACAAAGAGAAAAGGTAATGACTCACGCTAACAGTTTTACAATTTAGAATTTCACAGTAGTTTAAAATTAATCCTGGCCAATGAGATGGCTCAGCAGGTAAAGGTGTCTGCCGCTAATCCTGATGACCTGCATTTTAACCCCAGGACCTACATGGTAGAAGGAGAATTTCTTCCCAAAAGCTGTCCTCTGAACTCTGCATATACATACTCCACATATATATATACACAGATTATTTTTAAAATATAATTTAAAAAATTAAATCAGTCCACACAAAGAATTCCTCATGTGTTATAATTTTCTACCTATTATTAAGATACATAAAGATTTTTAACTGTAATATTTTTAACTAATAAACCTTAAGAAATAAAGAAAAACTTGCTGAGCATGGTACACTTTAATCCCAGCACTCCATTCAGAAGGCAGAGGCAGGGAGATCTCTGTGAGTTTGAGGACATCCTAGTCTACAAAGTTCTGGTAAGCCAGGGTTACTGCATAAGACCTTGTATGAAAAAAGAAAGAAGGAGGAAGGAGGAAGAGAGGAGGAGGAGAAAAGAAAGAAGTCACAAAACCAAAGAGCCACTACCTTGATCTGAGTGTCCTTATCGTTTAGAACTTGCTCTGCCTGCGCTTTGGAGGCTTCACACGCCGCTTTGTGCTTATCGAGTTCCTGCACTTGATTTTTCAGGGCTTCAGCTTCCTGTGCAAGCTGATACGAAAACAGAACAGGAATGGGAAAGAGAACACAATGTTTAGATGCAATTAAACACTCAGATGTGTCACTCAAAGACATGAGAGGGCATGGCTGCTACTTAAAGAAGAAGTCAGATGTGGCTCCCTTTATAAAGAAGTTTCAAAACAAAAGACTGTAAAATAACAAATATTCTCCAACTGACTCACAAGGTAAATCCTTTTTAAATATAAGATTTTGACATACTTATCTGATAAATCTAGTCAATTCTTTCTATCTTTGTATCTCACTTACCTTAATGATTTCAGTTCTCATGCTGTTTTATCCAGAGCTGTCTCAAGATAGGAAACCCTCAAGAATGCTATTAATCTAGAACAGATATTTTGTAGCTAATCCCAGCCCAAACTGCACTGTGAGTTCCAGTCCAGCCAGGGCTACACGGCAGAACTTTAACTGAAGTGATAGGAGGCACTTTTGATTTTAGCATGGGAAATTTACAACAGCTGTCCTCACCACCACATTCTCTGTAACCTAAGACAACAGAACCAAGATGTAAAAGGAAAAGGCATCAATTTATTGAAGAAATAGAAAAAACAAAAAGGTACAACTGTGATATGAGACTCCACAGAAAATAGACAGAAGAAACCTAAGCCAGTTGGAAAAGAAGTAAATAAGATAATTTAACACAATCCAGAAAGGCTCATGAATTGAAAGCAGTAGTAATAGACAGATGCGTGGAAGCCAAAGAGGAGGAGCTGGAGAGGTAGAAAGAGAGCTGAGCAGTTAAAAGCATGTGCTGCTCTTACAGAGACTCAGTTCCTGCACCTGCCCTGGGCAGCTCACAACTGCCTATAACCCCAGAGGACCTAGAGTCTTCTCCTATGGGTGCCAGAACACATGTGCACATACCAGCACATAGAAGCACACACATACATGCTCCTATTTTTTCTCCTCCCTTATCTACCTGCTTCTGTCTTCTTTTAAACATGCATATACATCTCATTTTCTGCCATTCATCTCTTTGTTTCTTTTATGCATACATCCAGCTGGAAGTTTTACCCCTACTGGCTAGCTTCTACAGGGCTGGAAGGGACTGTGCATACTACAAAAGGAAAAATAGTAATCATCAATCTCACCTACATGTGAACCATGCAAGATACAGTAACAATCTGCCTGGCAAGACACGTCTAGTGGTACACTGGTGGAATAAATGTTATGAAAGTAAGCATCCACTTTTAAGTGAATTTAAGGCCAGCTCCACAAGATGGAATTAAGCCCAGCATGATGAAACACACCTTTTATCTCAGGGCTCAGAAGGCAGGGGCAGGTGGGATTCTGTGAGTCTAAGGCCAGCCTGTTCTACATAGGGAATCCAGGATAGCCAGGATTACAATGAGAGACTCTGTACAAAAAAAAAGAGGAATCCATTCCTGGTATTGTCAAGGAAGCCTCTAATCTCCACAGCTACACATGTGTATCCACGTGCACACATTAATACACTCACACAGAAACACACACAAGAAATCAATATATAAAAATTTTAAATTATCACAATAAATAATATGAAGTAACTCTAGTAACCCACAGAATCAAAAAGTTTGCAGAATGAATGTGTCCAACATGCATATAGAATAAATACTGTGGGACACATTATATAATCTCAGAGAGCTAAAGACAACAGAAAGATATTAACAGTTTGTGAGAAAAGAACAAAAAACACAGAAGGCCCAAAATCTACACAGGACATGAGTTTCCAAACCAAAACTGGAAAGGGAAGCCAATGAAGCAATGTCAAAACTGTATTTAAAAAGTGCAGCACAGCAGACAGGTCTCCAGGTTTAGGCCAGCATGGTCTACAGAGTGAGTTCCAGAACAGCCAGAGCTGTTACACAGAGAAACCCTGCCTCAAAAAGGGTGTGTAGATACCAGAGAGAACAAGGAGCTGGAACAGTGCTCAGCAGTTAATATCATGTACTGTTCTTTAAAAGGTCTGGTTTTCGGTTCCCAACACCCATATCAGGCTGGTCACAACCACTTACAATTCCAGCTCCAGAGGAGTCAACACTCTCTCCTGGCCTCTGAGAGGACCTCAATCATCAACACAAATGTACACAATAAGAGACATATACACATAATTAGCAATAATAAATTAAAAATAAAATATTTTTTAAATGAAAGATATCACGTTCAGCTATGCTACCTCTTTTGAAAATTAACTCCTAGCTAAATTTGTTGAGCTGGAACTATGCCTTCGGCTCTGAAAATTAACTCCTGTACCTCCTTATCTGAAAGCTAATCAAAATAATTGACCACAAAAAAGCAAGTCTTCTATACAGGAAATAGAATGTTTAAAACTAGAAAACAAGAATCCTTGGCACTTGGATGTGCCTCAGAACAAAAAAAGCCCAGTAGATCTAGAGAACCTGTTCTTTGTTTTCTTTTCTTTTTTCTTTTTTTCCTTTTTTCTTTCTTTTCTTTGTGTGTGTGTGTGCCTTTTTTTTTCTTTTCTTGAAACGGGGTTTATTTGTATAGCTGGTGCTGGCTGTTGTGAAACTTGTTCTGTAGTCCAGGTTAACCTTAAACTCACAGAGATCTGTCTGCCTGCTTCTGTCCCTGAGTGTTTGAATTAAAGGTGTTTTACTGCCCAGCAGAACAACTCTTATTGGACCAAGAGAATCTAAGTTCCCAAGAAAAAGGGAGGCGAGGCGGCCTGGTGTTTAAGAGTGTCTTTTGTTCTTGCACAGGATCAGAGTTTGGTCCCTTTATACATACCAGTTGGTTCATAACTGCCTGTAATTCAAGTTCTGTGGGGGATCAAATGCCTCTGGCCTCCAAAGGCATCTGTACATGTGTGCATATAGCCACACTCAAGACACACATGCACATAACTAAAAAGAATAAAAATCAAAGAAGAGGAAAAGGAAGAGGTGTCAGCAGGCATGGTGACACACACCTATAATCCCAGCAGTTAGGAGGCTGACTACTGTTATTAATAACAACAATAATTATAATAATAATAATAAAAGCTTAAATGGCCAAAGTAGTGAATGCATAACATTTCCATCTCTCAAAGAGGATAGAGATAAATTACAAATATGTATTATAGGAAAACAGGCAATTAACAACAGGAAAATAAATGTTGAACAACACAGCATATACAATCAAGTCACATGTGGCTCACACAGACTCATTTACAGACTAATAATAATGTAATGAGAAATTTTCAGACTGCTAGGGTCAGAAGATGAAGGGCTGCCACTGATGAGGACCTGAGTTCAAATCCCCAGAATGCACATAAAAATCAGATGGGAGAGCACAAATATCTATAATTCTAGTGTTTCTATAGAGACCTGGGAGGCAGAGACAGGTGAATCCTGAGAAGCTTGCAGACTAGCTACTGGGGCATACACAACAGAAAAAGGACAGTTTCTCTCAAACAAGGTGAAGGTAAGAACCAACACCAAGCCATGGCCTATGCACACTCAAACTCTCATACAACACAGAGAGAAAGAGGAAGTAAGGGAGAAAAAGAAGGCATGGGAAGAGACAGACAGGGAAAGCAGGGTCAGGAAGAGACAGCCACAGTTTTCATGCCAAAAATTGTACTGGGAGCTCAGAAGGGAGAGGACATATGTACGAGTGCCTACCTCAGGGAAGGATGAGAAGAAAAGCTAAGTTTTCATTTTACATCCCCCAAACTCCTCCCTTCAGCCCCAAAAGGCAAAATATTAACTTGTACTGTATTCTCTGCTGTGAGGAGTGGTGCTGACCGCCGGCTCCAGTTAGTGTCAGAATACTGACTGACTGGCTTATTTCCTTCATGGAGAAGACTGAGACAGAAGGACACAGTTTTCAAGTATACGTGGGAGACTGCCTGCTCTCAAAAGCCTACCCCTTCATCACGGAGTGCGCACCCGGGGCAGCGGTGAGTTACCAGAGCACGGAGATCCACACTTAGAGCTGAGTCTATAGACTACGAACCTGCACCTGGCTTTCCTCGAGCTCAGAGTTCTCACTCGAGGTGTCTTTAATTGATCCTTTCAGTCGTTCTTCATTGATTTCAAATATCCTGAAGGTCATTCTGGCCTAAGTAAAAGAAATACACAGTTTACAACAACTTAACAGAAAACTTCATGTATCTGCTATTCTGTTCTTGTATTCTCTGAAGAACACAAAATTTAAGGGAAGGCCAAAACATGCCACTAGGAACAGCAGAAGCGGCATCAACACTGCTTTGATACAACAAAACAAAGGCTGGCCGAGACTCAGTACCTGGTCCTACCCCACCACTCATTTGCCACATGACTTTGGGCAAATTATTTAATCTTCCATATACTGTGCAGATAATTTTGTTAACTACTGAAATAACAAAGAACAATTAGTAATTACTGACTTACTAGTTTATTTTGTGATTTACTTAAACACTGGTTGTACTGTCTATTTGCCAAGCATGACTTCACTTGCTACCCAGAACAGAGTGACCTGGAGAAACAGCCAAAACAATAGGTTGTTGCCCTTAACAACCTGCTGACTGCCACGTATGCTTTGGAAAATATCTTGCTTGCTTGCCTAGCCACTTTGTGGTTTTAGAATACAAACCAGACCCAGGACAGAAGCCTTTCAGGAGGTGTCCTGGCTTCTGTCCACTGGTGACATCGCCTCTCTTCCTCACCCATAGTGTCTGAGTACTTATTCCACAAAGATCCCACACTACTTACTCTCTGTCACCTCCCTAAACTTTATACTGTAGGAAGCAACTTTGCTTCTATCATTACATGTTACACAACTTCAAGAGTGCTCAGATACAGTCATAGTTTAAATCTATCCAGGGAAAAATGAACTTCACTGAGAGTAACTCAGTTTAGAAACAACTGCATATTTAAGATTCCCTATATTTCAAATACTAAATATTTTATTGCCTGATGTGATGGCCATTCTTGGTTATCAATTATACCTGAAATTAACTAAAACCTAAGCAAGCTGTGAGTGGTATTTCTTAATTAAATCATTTGAAGTGAAAAAACCCACCTTTAACCTGGATCTTGGACCCACCCTTAACCTGGATCTTTTGAGGTGGGAAGATCTATTTTTAATCTGGGCCATACCTTCTGGTGGCAGCCTATCTAAAGAACCCAAAGGAAGAAAGATTTTGCTCTTTGCCTTCTTGCCCTCAGCCTCATTAGCAAGTCCATTTCTGCAATGGCATTAGAGCCTTCTTCTTTGGGATTCAGGTGTATATTGAATATCAGGTGAGACATCCAGCCTCACAAACTGATCAACTAGTAGATTCTTGGACTCTGTTGGCAGACTGCCATTTTTGGATTAACTGGACCACAGCCTGTAAGCCACTCTAATAAAGCCCCAATAGATAGACAGACACACAAGTAGGCAGGCAGATGATGGATGGATGGATAGATGGATGGTAGGTAGGTAGATAGACAGAGGATAGTCATCCTAATAGTTCTGTTCCTCTAGAGAACTCTAATATACCTAATACTAAAAAAAAATATTAAAACATACATGTTTTTCAAAAGTGACAGACCAGTTACAGTAATTCAACTTACTTCAGCTACTTGTGATTTAAGAGATGTTAATTCATCTTCTAGGGATTGTCTGCTTTTTGAAATATCAGCCATCTGAAAAGACAGTATCAGTCAGTAAGTGTTTAATAAGTCCCTTTAGCTCTAAGACAACAAGCATTAGTTGGTATATTATTAATTTATTATCAATAAAAGTGAGAGGCCAGATGAAAAGGCCTTGTCAGTTTGCTGACCATGTTTCCAAGGATTTTACAAATCTTGTGACAATAGTACATCTTCTCAATTTCAAAGTACCCTAGCATTTTTCAGGTTCAAGATGAGCCCACTGATGTCGTATTTTAAATCTCACACACATGAAGATTTTCCTTATGCCAGAATTTAAAGTCAAAATAAAGTTATAATGTTCTTAATATATCTTTAAGTTAATACATATGTACATATTTCACTAGATATATGATTACTCAACTTATTTATAATGCAAATATAGATAATTTCTATGTAAATGTACAAGAAAGTCAACTATGGGGTGCACACTTGTAAACCCCACTCTTAGGAGGCATGGGTGGGAAGATCAAGAGCCTGAAGCCAGCCTCAGTTATATAGTTAAACAGTTAAAAACACTGGGCTATATTCTAAGACTCTGGCTCAAATAAAATAAAATAAAAATAAAAAAAGAAATATGAAAAAAAGACCTATGGTAACATCTAAACCATGAAAAGATGAGCTCTGGCAGTTTCTGTCCTAATCTTCTACATGCTATGCATCTTCACTTGCATTAGTCTTTTATTTTGCTTTGGTTAGATTTATTACTTGTTAGGTCGGTTTGAGAGTTTTGTTTACATTTCTGAAGATAGTTTCTTCTCTCCCCATGCAGGCCAAGCTAGCTTAGAACTCCTGCCTCCTCCTCCCAAGTGCTAGGACCACAGGCCTGTTATTGTCACTACGGGTGGCTTACATGCAATATTTTAATCAATATCATACTAATATGCAAAATTCATAAATCTCTTGGAAAACACAAAACTTACCAACTCCTCTTCTTCAGAATGTTTAGTTCTCTCTTCTTCTAGCTTCTTCTCTAGAAGGAGTATTTCATCTTCGAGTTCAGATTTGGACCTTTCTAGATTTTCATAGGTGGCCTAAAAGAGGAAGCCAACTTTCACAAGCCAGACATAAGAACTTTTAGTTAGGGCAAAAGTCAGATGAGATCAACCAAGCAAATATATGAACACTTTTCACATTTGTTCCTTTCTCTAATATTAAAATAACAGCAGGTCTAGCAGTTGCCAGCAACTTCTATAGAGAGTGTAGTTCCTTCAGGCTCCCATCAGCTAACCATGAGAAACAAAGACTACCCCTGACGGAATTAAGATAGCTTCATTCCATTAAAATCTTTATTTACAAAGACAGGGAAAATCCACTAAGCACAGCTTGCCAACAGTTCTAAAGCATGTTAAAAAGCATGTTATGGGGAAAACGGACAAGTTTAATTAATATAAAAATAAATTTAAAGATTAAGATTGCATATTTTTCAGTGAATGACGTATTTTCTATAATCATTTTAATTTAAAGTGATTAATTATTAGGTTGATTTTGGGATTTTAAGTAAAATAATTAACATACCTCTGGCATTTGTGATCCTTCAACAAACTTGTTAAAAAGAACAAAACCAAAACATGTTACAGTAGTTTCAAAAACTGATTGCCTATAATCTCCCAAATGTGACTGTTTTATATAGGATTCTGACTTGAAGCAAGATTACTGTATTGGTTTGTTTTTTACCTGCAAAGTCAACTCTCAGGCTTTGTAAAACTTGTATTACATTATAGTTTGTGTCCAACTATGATTACTATCCCTAAAAATGTTTTCAATTACTAAAATTAGCAGGTAATTTTTTAAGGTATTCAATATGGCCAAATCTCAACTCGTCTTACTCATAATACACTAAATGTACTGTCATAACAAACTGGTGTGTTTATGTTACCTGTAACACCAAGTCTGAATAAATATTTGTCTTTGTTACCCAGTAACAACTTCTCTGTTAGCATGCATGCCAAGCGGCTCCTCGAACACTCTACGTGTCTTGTTTTGATTGTGTGTGTGTGTGTGTGTGTGTGTTGAGACAGACTTGGCAACTCTCCAACATTAACCCCCGCCCAAGTGCCAGGATGATAGGCATGCCCCACACCTGCCTAAATTCCTTTCATTTGGGGAAACTAATAAATCCCCATTGGGATAGCATTTCTTGCTACAAATAACACAGCAACCACAAAAGGTTCTTGAGGCTCACGGAATAAAACAACAACTACAAAGACTTCTTGAGGACACTTATAGGTAACAAATCAAGAAAAAATGAGGGAATTTATTTGGAGTCTAAACTTCTTATGGTTTCTACAAGGACATTCTAAATCATAAGACACAGACTTTCAACTAAAACAGACAATGGCAGAACTGCCATGTTGGACTGAACATGTAAACCAAAGTATGTTTTCTACTTTATCATCAGCAGAAGCACGCTGCTTCTGCTATACAGGCTCACTACTCACTTTTTATGACCCTTCCACCTGTAAACAGCATCTAATCATTCTGCTAGATGAATCATTGTGTCCTCTGAAATAGGAGAGGTAACTGTTTATCTCTCCTAAACTCCCCATTCAGTGACATTATGTCACTACCTGAAAACTGGCCATAATGGAGTGTGTAGACAGGGATTGGTCTATAGACAGAGGTTAAACATTTACCATCATGCCACTTTACAGTGTAAACCTCTGGCCTAATTCTAGTTAATGCCTACTATCATGGGGGGAAATAGTAATATGGTCACAATTTACTTGTCTCCTACTATGCTTAAATTTGTGAGAGTGCTAGGTGGTGTTGGTACATGCCTTCAATCCCAGTACTCAGGAAGTAAAGGTGGGCAGATGATCTCTGTGAGTTCGAGGCCAGCTTGGTCTACAGAGTGAGTTTCAGGAGAGCCAAGGCTACACAGAGAAACCTTGTCTCAAAAACGTTAAAAAAAAAAAAAATGTGAAAGAGTACTATGTCAAAAGAAAAAAAAAGGGTCTCTACATGCATACTTAGGAATAGAAGATTTCTTTTTATAAATCTATAGATTCTAACAAATTGATTTTGTATCCCTCAAAACAAGTTAGTAACAAGAGCTCAAACTATTTTGTTTGTGTTTTATGCTTCCTACAAATGTTCTGTTTCCTCTAACTTTCTCAAAGTTTTAAGATCCAGATATAACATTTCATATTTCTTTGAAATAATTATTTTTGAGGAGAGAAGGAATTTTTCAAGTTTGTTATTTAATAGGAACCTTTTCACTAGCTGTTAAATCATACTTTGGTTTTTTTTACCTCCAAGCTTTGTGCTTCTGATGACTCCTTGTCAAAGATGGCCTCCTTTAAAGATGCATCTAAGCCTTCATACTGAATGAAACAAGGCAACACATGAGTAAAAACTACAAACCTTACCTGGAGATTCTATCTAAATAGATGCCAAAGAGGCAAAAAGAATCGGTCTATGTAAAATTCCCTTGGATTCTCTGAGCTTGGTTTTGCAGCATGACCACTGGGACAAGTAAAGCCTGCTAACAAACCCTAACCACCAGCTTGGGAAACACCACAGAACTCCACCCTTGTGACTAGCACGGTTGTCCCAAGTCTGCTGGGGATGAAAACTCTAATAGCAAGAGTGTGCTAAGGAGTATCCAAAGAAGTGACTCCTCCACTATCCTCTCAACAGCTCCTCCAGTCTTTCCAATAGAGCAATTGGTGATAAGTGGCCACCAAGCATTTACATCATATGACAAATAAGGCAAGTGAAGAAGATAAAATCTTTAAAAGACAGAATAATCATCAAGAATACAAACTAAGAATGATGAAATACAAAACATCACAAGTTTTGACAAATCTTGAAGGGGAAGTGAATAAATTGAGGACTATGTTGTTTTTGATCACACTTCCTGCTGAACAACAGACAACACACCAAAGGATGAAATCTGTCTTAACGCCTCAGAACTATTTAAACAGTAAAGATGTACAGGAGAAGAGAGCCTTGCAGAAAGGAAAACCCTGGAGTGAACATTTCTTTTTCTTTATAAAAGAAACTCATACAGGCAGGGATTACCTATAAGGATTTCAGGAAAATTACAAACCATGAAGAAACAATGTATATACTTCAGGACCTGCTATGTCAGATGTGCTTTTAGGACAGTATCCTATGAACCTGAATATTTCAAAAAGTATCACAAAGACAACAGAAGAAAAAGAAAAGAGGTCAATGTGTCTGGTACCTACTACTGCAAAATTCTCAAAACATTTCTAACAAATGGAATTTAAAACTAAACTTAAAAAGATTATATGCCTAATCATATGGGCTTTACCTGACCCTTAAGCTAAACACACAATCAGTAATCCATCACTTCACCAGACCACATGAGCAAACAAATAACACAAGCCCATAGATCTACAGGGAGTGCTGAACAAAATTCCACTTCCTTCATGAACCAAAACTTGCACAGGCTTACGTATGAAAGTCCCTCATCATAATAAACATCATTTATGGAAAATGCAGCCAACACAAAAATTGGAGAGGAATTGAAAGCAGGACAAGGGTACCCCACCCCAATAACTGGTTACCATAGTAGTGGAAGACCCACTGAGAACAGTTATAAAGAGATTCCAAAGGCAACCAGACCAAAACAGACATTATCTCTATTTGCAGACAGCATGTGAGATGGCCATCTTTGTTGTCAACTTAATCATATCTGTAGCTAACTAAAACTCCAAGCAGCTGGGCACTCCATCTTGATTCTATCATCTGAGGTGGGAAGACCCATTGCAACCTGGACCACACCTTCTAATAGCAGCTGACATCAAAGGGCATGGAAGAAGGAAGCATTTGTTCATTGCCTGCTTGCCCACAAAATCACTGGCAAGTTCGTCTATCCTGCTGCTGTGGCATTCCTTGCTGATATTAGAACCTATTTCTTCGGGATTCCAGGATATATGGAAGAAATCTAGCCTCAAGGAATGAACAACTATCAGATTCTTGGCCTTTCATGTATATAGATTCATCTTATTCCATTCCTCTAGAAAATCCTAACTTATATAGCATGTTCTATATAGAAAAACTCCTAAGACTGCCCCCAAAACTGCAGATCCAATGAATGAATTCAATACAGCAACACAGTAAGCCTATGACAAATACTGAACCAGCTTAAAAATACACTTAAACACTGAGTCATGATGGTAGTTTAGAAGTAATGTTTGGTAGAAGAAAGTCAAGATAATAATGCCCAGCAGGGCAGTAAGAGCCATAAAAAGGTGAGTTGACTAGTTGGGCTTTCCTCCACAAGCACATCCAATCACACCAGGAAGCAGGCCGAGCTGAGTCCCACCACAGACACACCCATTAAGGATTCCAAGCAGACATCCAAATCTGAGGCTGGACTTGGTGACCAGGGAGGAAAGTGGACCTCAACACTCAAAAAGGGATAGAGAATCTGAAACCCTTCTAACGGCCACTTTTCTCCCTCTCTGCCACTATGTAGAGGAGCAGGGTTCAGACCTGGGAGAGATCACAGGAAGAGCTAGCTTGGATGCTGAATCCACCAGAAGAAGAGATCAGCTCAACAAATTACACAAAAACATGCCAGTGAGAATGCAGGACCCTCAAGCTAGAAAAGATACAAGCGTCATCCCCCAACCCCTGATACTGCCTGGTGGGACAAGGACTCCCTTGAGACCAGAAAAGAAGCTGCAGACCGTGGAAGAGGATACAGATGGGACATTATGCTCCACAGCATAGACTGTGGAGAGAGCAGAGCTAAGGGATTCCCACAGCCCTAACCCAGGCACACCATAAAGGAGCTATCCGAATCACAGGAAACTTGGAGAATATTGTAGTGCAGAAAAGCACAAGGACCAAAAGCACAGCTTCTCCACTTCAGTTTATTCCTCATTTGTGTTTTATTATTTTAATCTTTAATTTTTATTTTCCAATTATTTACACATAATTTTAAGTTATTAATTGTATTTGTTTTCTTCCTCTGAACACTTTTATACTTTAGGAGTTTGATTTCGTATGTGGGAACTTGTGTCTTGGTGAGAAAGACTTGTCTATCTGTCCCTTTTGCCTCTAACCCTAATATATAATATTTTCTCCATTGCTTTTCATACCTGACACTTAAGCTGTTTTTCTTTTTCTGATGGTCCCTTTCAGTCCCCTTCTCTACTGCCCCTTCATTCATTTCTTAAATACTGACACATAATATTTTCTCTATCGTTTTCCATACCTCTAACATCTTTAACCTCAGCACTTGGAAGGCAGACTCAGGTGGATCTCTCAGTTACAGCCTGGCGAGGGCTACATAGTGAGGTCCTGTCTCAAGAAAAACAAGAACACTAGTTGACTGAATTAAAAATCAAGATCCAACTATGTGCTACCTCTGAACTCACATAACTAGGAAAGGTATCCAAAAACTGAGAGTCAAAGTTGACAACAAACCTAGCTCACAAATGAAAGCTGCAAATGAGCTGCCATAGCAATTATCATATCTAACGGAGTAGACTTCAAACCAAAGCCAGTCAGAAGGGACATGGAGGGCCACTACAATAAAGGACAAGTCACCAAGAGGCTGGAACTGAGGGACAGGTTGTTGGAAAAGAGGAAGTTGGGGGAGAAGATATAATTAAAGTATGTTAAATGCATTTTAAGTATTAAATTGTGAAAGAATAATTTTTAAAGCAGCCAAAAAGCTTCTTATAAAACTAAACTATGTATACACAGCCTAATGGCCTGCAAATTCCAGTACTAGATATTTAATAAGAATGAATTAGAACACATGCTACAAAAATAAACTTGTAGGGAAAAATAGTTCATAACATTATTCTTAATAGCCAAGATATATGAATAATAATACCAAAAAATGAGTTGATGAGCAAATATGTACACTGATACAGTACAAATTTATACAGCAGGAAAAAATATAAATATGTGCACAACACAAAACAGCATGATTTTCTTTATGCAAACTCTTCAATTAACAAAATTAATGTCTCATTTCACAGAAAGTCCATGTAGAAAAAAAGTTCTTCAGTTACGTGGAGCTAAGAAAACCAGACAGCCAGATGCAAAGGACTGAATGACGATTTCTACCTTATACTAGATACAAAATTCAATTCCACACAGATCATGGCCTTAGACACAAGAGTTAAATCTGTAAAACTTCTACACAAACAAGTGTAAATCTGTCACTCTGAATTAATCTCCACCTATTTCTATAATCAGAAGCACAAAAATAAGTAAGCAAATAAAATGATCATCATCAAAATTTGAAACAGTTATGTTTGAAATGATACCATCAAGCCAGGGAAGAGGCAGAAGGCAGCAAAACTCTGAGTTCAAGGCCAACACAGCTACATGGGAAACCACAGGCCTCCCAGGGTGAACAGTGAGACACTCTGCCAAAAAGATACCAATTGTGGCTGGCCAGAGAGGTGGCTCAGGATCAACAGCCTGTAACTCCAGTTCCCAGTGCCTTCTTCTGAAACTGCCAAAAACCCACATGGTACACAGATGAACATTCAGACACATAAAATAATAAATAAATCTTAAACAGAAACAATAACAATAAACAAACACACCATGAAGACAGTACACAGAGGAGGCTGGAGGGATGACTCAGCTGTTAGGAACATAAGCTGCTCTTCCAGAGGACAAAGGTTCAGTTCCCAGGCCTCCCATGGCAGCTCACAATTGTCTGTAACTCCATTTGCAGGGAATTAGACAGACATACATGAAAGCAAAAACACCAAGGCATATAAAATAAGAAATAAATAAATTATAAAAAGAAGAGGAAAGTAAAGAGAGCCTAGTGGTAGTAGTGTGTGCCTTTAATCCCAGCCCTCAGGAGGCAGAGGCATGGGGATCTCTGTGAGCTCAAGACACAGAGAAACCATGTCTCTTAAGCATCAACACCTCAGAATGTGTGTTATTTAAAGAGAAAGCCTTTAAAAATAACTAGGTTACAATGAGGCAGTGAAGACAACACTAAGCTAATATGACTGGTATCCTAAGAACAGAGCATTAGGACAGAGTGACCCAGCAGCATACAGGTAGCAGAGACAGGCCACGGAAGAAGCAAAGCCTACCTACACCTCTATCTTGGACTCTTGCTCCAGAGCTATAAGGAAATCTACTCCTGATGCTAAGGTGTCATTTTGTCACAGCAGCCCTGGTAAGCTAACACAAAACCCAAATGGAAACAGTAAATAAAGTCTCTACAGGATGACTAGTAAGGACACCTCTACACCCTTGACCACCAAAAATCTCTTGACATATTACACTACATCAAAATTCTAATTCTACACCTCTGCCTTCTAAGACACCAAACAAAACAAAAATATAGCCCACACAGTAGAAGATATCTGTAATCCATACATCTGGCAAAACCTTTATATATAAGATATAAAATATTATAAACAAAAGTCCTGCTTCTATATGACATAGAGGGGAAAAGATTATGAGTGCCTTTAAAATGGTGGAAATGGGCCAGTGAGATGGCTCTGTAGTTAAGGAGCTTGCTGCCAAGACTGACAACCTGACATCAACCCCTAAAGAACCGACTCCTCCATGTCCTAAGATCACTACACAAAGGGCTTGGTACATGTGCACTTGCACAGACACAAATAGACACACACAATAATAAAATAATTTTTCAAGGTGAAAATACTTAACAGGGCAATTTCACAAAAATATCTAAATGAAAAATAAGCATATCAAGGTGCTCCCCCTGGCTAGTCAGATAAGATCAGCACCATACATCACCAAGGCACCTGCAAAAAGGATGGCCAAGTGATGATGGAGAGAAGCAGAAGTCTGCTCTGACACCAAGCTCTGATGGCACCAGCACCCAGCGAGAACCACTAAGTTCCCCTCTACCACAGACGATATTTTCAACAGGTCTTACCTCCTTTTGAACAAGGCTAACTTTATCAAGTAGTTTACATTTTTCTTCAATTAGAGCAGAAAGCTCAAGAGCAAGTTTTTTTTCTCTTGCTGAGAAAGAAAAAGAAAGATTATTATTATTATGACTAAACTGCTTCAAGTTTTTTAATTATATACAACCATGAGATCAAAAATAGAAAAAAACCAACTTACCCACATACAATCGGCTTTGAATCTGAAACAATTAAAAAACTGCATTAAAACAAATAATTCTTCAAGTAAATCTATATGACTTCTACTCCTAACTTTAAGAGAACAACTATCTTATGGTCTTACAATGAATGAATTACCCAAAAGCATTCTATTCTATTTCCAATGAAAACAATGCTATATAGTAATGTCTCCCATTGACAATTCATTGTGTGTTATATTAAAAACTCTGAAACATCGGCATTTTAAGGGGTGTCTCTACACAGCAGGCCAGAGGGATGATGAAATCAGGGAGTGCCAAATAACATAAATGGCAGTAGTGTTTTTATTCTAGGTTGGGAGGAAGAGACATCTGCTGGGTTTTCATACTGTTCAAAACAAACCATCACTCCCCTCAAAAAAAGGTGGGGGAGACAGAAGGGAGGGCTTTCGTACTAGTGTGTAGTATCCCTGCAGAGAATACTGCAGAATCCTTTAAAAAAAAAAAATCTTTATACACAAAACATTTCTCTAAATCTATATTCAGCCCCTAGTAACTCCGTATTACCATGAGCAACCCAGAATACTATGACCTAACTTAGTTCCCTGAAATAACAAGTAAGTTTCTCCAATTAGTTGTGCAGTCTAAAGACAGACTGAGGGTTGGAGAGATGGCTCAGTGGTTAAGGGTACTTGTTACTCCTGTAGAGGATCAGGGTTCAGTTCCCAAAATCCGCATGGTAGCTCACGATCATCAGTAACTCCAGCACCAGGGGATGCAATGCCCTCTTCTCACCTCCATGTGTGAGAAGGACACATGTGATAAACATAATACAGGCAGACAAAACAGTCATACACATAAAATAAAATAAAATACTAAAATGAAAATTCTCTTAGTATGTGATGGTTACTTACTGATTGGAAGCCTCTCCAGAGAAAGAGGAGAACAACAAACAGTCCAAGGGTGAGCACACATAACGCCAATTCCAATGAAAAACCACTGGCACTGAAGTCCGCTCTCATATCTTCAGGCAATGCTGCTACAACCTTTAAGACAAAGGAAGTTAAGCCTATAAACACCCATCTTCCACAGTACTGCTACCAAGACAGGTGCGGATAGCCGTGCTCAACTCCATCTTTATGAAATGGGCTGCTGCCATATAACAAAGCAGAAAGCTGCCAACCTCGTTCTCTGGCAACCTACAATCACCGTTACTGAGTGACAAAGAGCAGCAGCATGGTGAGACACATGGTTTTCATGTATAACTGTGTAAGGGTGTCAGATCTTGGAATCACAGACAGTTGTTAGCTGCCATGTGGATGCTGGGAATCGAACTCAGGTCCTCCGGAAGAACAGTCAGTGCTCTTAACCGCTGAGCCATCTCTCCAGCCCCCCCACGATGGTTTTTAAACAAGAGTTATGAGGAGATTCCTCCAAGCTCAACTCCAGGAAGGGGAGGATAAGAACAGAGTTTCAGAAAAAGAATGTGGCAGAATATTAGTTTAAGATGTGTTACATTTATTCATGCTGCATAATATTTGCTTAATGATGCAAAGATGTCTTGCATTCTTTTAAGTTGCATTTTTTTTAACTCCGTGAAGCTGTGTTACTTGTCTGTGTAAAGCACTTGATGGTCTAGTAAGGAGCTGAAGGGCCTAAATATCAAGGCAGGAGAGGGACAGGCAGGGCTGGTGGGCAGAGAGGATAAATAGGAGGACGACTCCGGGGGCCAGCCACAGAGTAACAAGGCAAGAAAGATAAACAGAACAAAGAAACGCATAAATCCCAGAGGCAAAGGTAGTTAAGGAAAATGAGGTAAGTTAGAAAATGTGGCTAGAAACAAGCTAAGCTAAGGCCAGGTATTCATAAATAAGAATAAATCTCCAGTATATTTATTTGAGAGCTGGAATTGGGTACTTTCCCTGATTTCTTCAAGTTCATGTTTCTCTATATGCAATGGGTTTGACAAAAAAAAAAAAAAAAAAAAAAAAAAAAAAAAAAAAAAAAAAAAAAAAAAAAATCTCTATAGAGGAAAGGCACAGACGTGGTTGGGTAGTCGGTGGTCAGAAAACACCTGAGAGACTTAAATCTTCCCTCTGGTTCTTGAGTTAAAATAATGCAGTTTAAACACAAGAAGAAAACTACTCTTTGAAAATGAACCCTAAGAATGCTTGATTCTTTCCAGGCATCAACACAGACCTTCTAGAACCTTATCTGGGAGCAGGGGCCGTTACAAAATGAGCACCACCAAACCAATCTGCCAGTAGTTACTCTCTCTAAAACTTGTTTTTAGCTATTATGTCCACAAGGACTCCTTCCAAGCTGCCACCTACAGCTTATTAACCTCTATCAAACACACGCAATATTATGCTCTTCTTTTAAACTCCCTGTATCTTTATTTTCCTTTTCACATCTGTGACTCCAGACAGGCTCTTCTCTGAGTTTAATGGTCCCTTCCCCTTCCCGTCAGTCTCTTAAGGTGCAACACCAACCTTAGAAGAGCCCAGGAAGGGTGAAAAAACTTATCGTGATTCTGTCTCTCCCTTCTCCACCTGGATCCAATACACAAAAACATGCTATCATACTGGTGAGCAATGATAACAAGGATGTGCCTCCAGGATCACCACAGATAGCCAATAAAAGGCCACTATTTCCGTCATCTCCCAGTGTCTAACAGAGGCCTCTCATTCCTTTTCCTGAGGTGCTCTTCCACACCATGCAGCTCAAGGCTTGCAGCTGGTTACATATTTTACCTCTTCCTGGGTCCATCCTCCCTCAGCCGGTTATTCTCTTCCTCACCAGGCCCAGACACTAACAAGTGGACTGACTACTCTGACATCCAATAAAAAGAGACTTTAGGACAAGAACTACTAATAGAAGCAAAGACGTGAAGGCAAAGGCCAGCTCAGTCTTTAAGATGTAGTGATTTCACTCATCAAGAGAACAACAAAATGAAGTATTTCTGATGTAAAGGAAAAAATAGACCATCCATCAAATAGCAGTTAGGGATTTCAGGATCTCACTTTCAGTTATAGCCTGAAGAGAGAAAACTGGAATACTACTACAAACCAACTAGTCCTAACGCACTAACAAGATGCTACACTACAATAGCAGAAAACACACTCTCAAATTACACAGAAGATTCTTCAGAACAAATCCATACATCAAGCTAAAATAAACCATAAAATATGTTTTTTTAAAAAAAAAAAAATCAAATACAGGGCCCATCTCAGAAAAATGGCTCAGCAGCTAAGCACATTTACTGCTCTGGCAGAAGACCAGAGTTCAGTGCCCAGAATCCAAGTCAGGCAGTTCCTAACTACCTGCCTATAATTCCAGATCTAAAGAATCTGATATCTTCTTCTGACCTCCTCAGACACTTGAACCCACATGCACAGACACACATATACACATTTCAAAATAATAAAAATTCATTTAAAAAATTCAAATCTTGAGAAGTACGTTCTCTGATTACAATGAATCAAAATTAGCCATCAAAAACAGGAGGGGCTGGTGAGACAGCTCAGGAGATAAGAGTATTTGTCATTCTTATAGATGACCCAGGTTTGGTTGGCAGCATCCACATAATAACTCAACACTACCTCTGACTCCAGTCCCAAGGGCCTGTTCCCTCCTCTGGCCTCCACCAGTACCACACACAAACAAGGAATTCAGACATACATGCAGGCAAGAAAATCAATACACATTTAAAAGCCTTTCTTGCTTTTAAATAATTTTTTAAGAAAATCTGGAAATTTACAAATGTGAAAATTAGTAATATATTATTAAATAGCCACAGATCAATGAAAAATTAAGTCATAAAGAAAATCTTTGTTGTACATTAGTGCCATGAGTATATATGAAGTCAGAGGACAACTGGGCCTCCTATTATTCGTGGTCACAAAGCCAGGCTGTCTCATAAGCATCTGGAGCCTCCTGCCTCCTCCTCCTCCACCTAACTGGATTACAGATACCTATGCTCTCTTCAACTTTAATGTGGCTCTGGAGATCCAAACTCAAGTTGCCAGGCCTCTGCTACAGGTGTTTTACCCACTGAACCAACTCTAGTCCAACTAAGGGAATTAGAAAGCACTCCAGGGGCTGGTGAGATGGTTCAGCAGTTAAGAGTACTGACTGTTCTTCCAGAGGGCCTGAGTTCAATTCCCAGCAGCCACAAGATTCATAACTCCAGTCTCAAGGAATCTGACACCTTCTTCTACATCTTCAGGCACTGCAAACACATGGTGCATGAACATACATGCAGGAGCAAAACACCCATGCACATAAATAAAGTCTGTTTTTATACTTTCAGATAATTATACTTTCAGATAATTTTTTTAAAAAAATACAACACAACAAAACTTATAGAATGCAGCTAATTCAGTGCAGAAAGGGAAAATTTATACTTGTAAAGCCTTTTTTAAAGGGGTTATTGGGCCAGGAAGATGGCTCAGCAGGTAAGAACTTTGCCACCACGCCTGATGACCTGAGTTTGAACCCCAGAACCCAGATGGTGGAAAGAAAAGGGGGACTCCTGGGTCCTTAGATCTACATACATACACACACATACACACACACACACACACACACACACACACACACACACAAATGTAGTTTTAAGTTTAAAAAAATCAGTTATATACTATATTAAAAAAACAAGAAAAGAATGACATCAACAGATACTAAGAAAATATTTAACAAAATCAAACTACTTACTACACACCCTCTAATAATCAAGAGACTCAGCAAACTGGCATTACATTTGTCAATTTGACAAAGAGCACTGATATTACAAAACCTACAGCTAACACCATCCTGAAAGAGAGAGAAGGACCGTTTCCCTAAGGCCAGCAACAAACACATCCACATTGCCTACCCACTGACCACAGAAAATTCTGCAAAGTCTGCAAAATCTTTCCATGTCCCTCACTACCAACCTTATCAAAGCCAAGTGTTGGTAACTATTAGGGGTGTGTATGTGTGTTATGTGTCTGCTGAATGAGGCATGCACAGAAAAGCCAGAGGTTGACATGGAGCTGTCTTTCTTCTCTACCTTAATTTTTCCGAGACAGTGTCTCTCCCTGGGTCTAGAGCTCATTCTTTGCTAAGCTAGTGACTAGTGAGCCTGGGATTCCCCTGCATGCCACTCCACCCAGTGTGAGAGTCAGAAGGTACCTATCCTAGCAATTCCACTGTGTTTTAGGGCTCCAGCTCCAGATCATGTTTGCATAGTAGCACTTTACCCAGGCCATCTCCCTGAGCCATAACATAATTGTTGACTTTAAGGGAGATGTGTATAATTTAAAATTGTCTCTCATCTACAATATGCTCTCTTCCATTAAATCCCATCTCAGTAACTTAACTGACACAGCCAGAAATTTAGTATTATTCTAGATTCACCCCACATCCCACCCCTCTACATATCTGGAAAGTCAGACCCATTTTAGCTCTTCTTATTGCTCCATTAGAGCCAACTGTATCCTTACTACTGTCATTTCTCTTTCCTGTTTTCTGTCCCCTGACATCTGAACTATATACTATCAGGAAAAATCTATACATTTTTCCAAAAACACTTAAAAGCCCTCAGTGGCTTTCCTGTGTCCCAGAACAGTCCTTGGGACCCACTTGCTACAGTAAGCACCATCTCACATCACACCCTTGGCTCTTTTTATGCTCTGAGCAGCAGAGCTCCTGGACAGGCTCTATTTCCACATTTCATCTACTTAAGCAAATGCTCAGCCTCTAAAGACTTTCCCAACAACCCAAGAAAATACAATTTCTCCCTTCCTTTGCTTTGCATGTGTGCGTCTATAAGCAACAGGCTTCTACTGAGAATTAATTTTGTGTGTTCTCTCCCTTAAAAGACAAAATGATGACAATCACCAAAACTCTTAGTTAACTTAGAATCTCCACAGCAGCACTTTTTCATTCACAGGCGGGTGCGCTCTCTACACTACAGTTGGATCAATGAACCATGAGCAAGGCAACAGTACTTTAAACTCTCAGAACAAGAAGATAATCAGAACTGGCTAATCGGAACAGCTCCAATATTCAAATGGAGCATCATTTATTGGTGAAAAATAATGCGGAATTACAATCTCAGCTCTGGCCCCAGCTTAGGTGTCCTCTTAAGAAGTTTCATCACCAAGAAACTCCAGTTTCGGACAGGCAGAAGAACCACGTGTAACTGACCCCTGTTCAAAATAAATAACGTTCAGGCAAATTGATTCCGGAGTCTGGTACGATACGGGCCCCGGTAGGACTTCCACATTGCCTTCCGGATGCCCTGGCCCCTTTGCCCACAGTGAGCAGCAGTTGAACACAGGCCGGGCAGGCCCACTAAGCTCCAGCCTCCCTCGCCGCGGCCGCTCAGCACCACCATGGCCGAAGCCCCCGAGCCCGGGACTCACCCTGTGCAGCTGCCCTAGAACATGCCGCATGTAGGCGGCCCCAGGCTCCGCCATGGCCGCGCCCGCCGGCGGAGGCCCCGCAACCGGCCCACCGGCCAGCAGCAGGCCCGGTGTAGTTGCCCCGGCGCAGGGAAGGGGGAAGGCCCGGGAAAACGGCGCACACCACTGCGGCCCTGCGGGGGGAGCCCGCCTCTCACCCCCGGCTTTGGTCTCGTCCGCGTTTCGGAGACTCCTCCTCTATTGAACGAGTTCCGAGGACACGTCCGCGCTCTCGCTTAAAGGGTCCCAACGCCTCTCCCAGGCATTCATCCTCGGGGCACGGGGAGCTGGAGCACGGGGAGCTGAAGACCCACGGTTGCTGCAGCTTTGCACCCCGAGGCCTTGGGTGCAGCCCCGCAGTGAAAGCGCCTCCCTGTCCCAGCTCCCAGTGCACCCTTCCTCTCTAGAGCACAAACCGCACACTCCCGTACCCCATACTGTCCCAACCCGGAGAACACCTCCGTGACAATTCCAGCTTTAAAAAATGGCCTGCAGCACATGAGCCGGTCCGTTCTACCTACCGTGTCCTCACTTCGGAGTCTGGACGAGAAGGCGATCGGATCAACTGTATGCTCTGGTCAGAGTTTGACATTGGCTCTCCTCTGCGCATCATTTGGGGTCACTCACTCACTCACCTGATTTCTCCTGGTAGGCACTAGACATAAGCCCCAGTCTTAAACTCCATGAGCACCTGCCTCGGTACCTAAATCAAGCTTGTGTGGACTTGTGCCCAGCAGAGGTGCTCACTGAGAAAAGAACTAAATGTAGCAGCTTGCCCTCTAAATTTAGGGCTCTGTTTATAGAGCCATTGCATGAAGTGCTGGGAGAGATGACTTTAAACATAAGGTTTAAAAGATAACCTGGCTCTAATGTATGTCTTCTCTACCAACGCCATCATCTCATCCAGACTAATTCCTCTTCAGTGAAGCTATTCAAAAAGGAGCAGTCGCCCAAGAGAACTTGAAAATAAATAAATAAATAAATAAATATACCCTTTGTAAAATCCTGTAATAAAACCTTCTAGTAAAAACATCACTTTCATGCCACAAGCACTCACAAACAAAATCAGAAACACCCACGGTTACAGCCAGTGACTTAAAACCAAACTGAGGCCTACTTTGTCGAAACTCACTGTTCTTTGCCACATCACCCTAGGGAGTTTCAAAAACTGCTACTATCGGAGATAGCAAAGATGCTCAATACTCCAGTTTTAAGGTAGTGTACAACTTTCATTCATGTTGGATTGTGTTGTAATTAGCTTATGTGAATACTAAATTCAGAAATGTGCTTGAAATTTTATCTTTAGAATTTCAAAGATGCTAAAGCTCCCATTAGAACATTGTATTACTCAAAAATTATCCACCGACTCAGGGCATCTTTAATGAGCTCCAGAATCTTATTGGGATTTTAGGATTTGTAAATAGAAAAGAAAAAAATTGCTTTGCTCAGCCTGTCTTCCTTGTGTTAATCTGTGCCTGTTTCCAATCTGCAATAGTTACCATCACAAATGCTAAAAGCAGAAATGAGACAAGTGAAATTTTAGAAAGACTCAAGCATACCTAGAGCAAAAATTTCTTCATAGCTAAAATAGTAAACTTTATAGTCAGTACAAAATTCTAAATCTAACTTCTGAATGCATTACAGTCACAGAGACACTTACCTCTTCACCCAGACCTTTCAGATCCATGTCTTAGGAAGTTCATGTTAAAATACCCTAACACGTAAATAAAGTTCTCCTGAATACTTCATATCCTTGAGAAAGAGTCCAGATTTTAATACCTTCCCACTCTTGTTTCCACAGAGTGTGATCCTGTTTTGACACTGAGATAAAGGGGTGCTATAGGTGGGACTGTGACTACCAACCCATAATCCAGTTTCATGGACCTCATAATTTATTAAACATATAGTTCACACATATTTATACCTGCATATAGGTGTTCTCTTAAATATTATACATACCACACATTAAAATCCACAAGTGGAAAGAAAAATCCAAAGATTACTAACTATTGAAATACTAAAAGCTTTCTCCTACAGTTTATTCACAGAATACATAAATTCTGCTAGATGTTCTCCATAAGTAGACATGAGGTTTTGTGATCTTATAAGGGACCCACTTTCAAGAAAATGGACAGCAAATGTTATTAGTGCTCATATAGAAAACTGACATTAGACATTGCTAACCAGAAAACTAGTCCATGAAGGGAAACTGGTTTTCCTCCTTATGAAGGCCCTATGTCAAAGCTGCACAGACAGGCCACTCCCAGGCCACTCCCAGTTAGTTCCACACAAGTGACACACAGGCACACGCCTCCTTTGGAAGGAAATTAGCACTGGGGTGCCACATGGCTATTCTCTGTATCTGTGATGTAAGGATTGTTCTCAGAATATATTGAATGAGCTACCTGTTCAACAGGAGTGAACCATGTGCTTGTTTACGACACCTATAAATGAAGCATTCGATACCTAAATATAATAAAGGTGATTTGCAAGAAGCTGACAGCCAACATCAAACTTAATGGAGAAAAACTCAAAACAATCCCACTAAAATCAGGAACTAGACAAGGACGTCCTCTCTCCCATTATCTATTCAATATAGTTCTCGAAGTTTTAGCTAAAGCAATAAGAGAACAAAAGACAATTAAGGGGATACAAATTGGAAAAGAAGAAGTGAAACTATCTCTATTTGCAGATGATATGATTGTATACATAAGTGACCCACAAAATTCTTCCAGGGAACTGCTACAGCTGATAAACATCTTCAGCAATGTAGCAGGATACAAGACTAACTCAAAGAAATCAGTAGCCCTTCTATACGCTAAAGATAGAAGAGCTGAAAAAGAAATAAGGGACACATTACCCTTCATATTAGCTGCAAATAGTATTAAATACCTTGGAGTAACTATAACCAAAGAAGTAACAGACCTATTTGACAAAAATTTTAAAACACTGAAGAAAGAAATTGAAGAGGATATCAGAAAATGGA
>PVIH01022365.1:0-27393 GCA_004025045.1 Sigmodon hispidus | reverse complement strand
TAACAATAACTATATAGAGGATAAGAATGATAAGCATGGCTTATCAAGGGTAGACATACAAATAAGATTGCTACACCTATATTTTCTTTGTGTTCATCTTTCCCTCTGAATTTTTTTTTTTTTTCCATCCCTGTATATCCTTATTCAAGGTCTCTTCCCCCTCCCAACACATCTGGTCACTTTTTTTTTTTTTTTTTTTTCCTCTGCAACTCCCCATCCCCTCCCTGGGCAGGGAGCATACAGTCCTATGGTCCCACTGACCCAATAATGCTTAGATCAGTCTCCACCTCTGGCCAAATCCAGTTCTTTCCCCTCTCCCTCAAGAGTGAGTCAGGTGTTCCTCTAGGTGGCGTGGGATTAGCTCTTGCATCTTAACTCAAACCATTTCTACTAAGTTTATTTTTTGCCATGTGGCTCATGGCTTACCTGTACTTTTACATCTTCCTCTCTCAACAACAGCTTACAGCATCTGTCTCTGCCCTTCTCCTTTATCTATGTTTGGATTTCCTGCCTGCTTCTAAGATGCTTTGCCATTGGCGGGAACAGTTCCTTTATTATCCAATGGTAAATCACAATGTACAGAAAGACATCCCACATCACCGTACCTTAACCTCAATCAGAAGCAGCCTCTGTATACCTTTTTCCCAAACAAACCTCTTTCATGAGATTCCCATGGTGTGATCTCTGCTGCAGCATCCCTTGGCCCCTGCCTGCCAAGGTACTTTTGCCACATAAATCCTAACATGGCCTCCTATCATTAGAACCACATAATGCACATACATGAATGCAGGCAAAATATTCAAGTACGTAAAATAAATATTTTTCCACTTGAGTTTCTAATTTAAAAAAAAATGTACATTGGCATTTTATGTACGTGTATGTCTGTGTGTGAGAGCCTGATCTCCTGGAACAGGACTGTTGTGAGTGGCCATGTGGGTGTGGGGAATCAGATCTGAGTCTTTTTTTTTTTTTTTTTAAACTTTATTTATTATTTATTTATTTGCCTTGGTGTTTACCTGGAACTGGAACTACAGATAGTTGTTAGCTGCCATGTGGGTGCTGGGAATCGAACTCGGGTCCTCTGGAAGAGCAGACGGTGCTCTTAACCGCTGAGCCATCTCTCCAGCCCCCAGATCTGAGTCTTTTAGAAGAGTAACCATTGTTTTTAACTGCTGACCTTACTCTCCAGCTCCCATTTTTGGCTTTTCAGCACAGGGTTTCTCTGTGTAGCCCTGGCACTCTCCCTGTAGCCAGGCTAGTCTTGAACATACCTTCTTCTGCCTCCTGAGTGTTGGAATTAAAGACCTTTGATGACATCACTCCTGGCTTCAGTAACCACTAAACCAGTTCTCCATCCCCAAGATGCATTTTTCTTCTTGTCTCTTCTCCTAAGATGTCCCTGACCTCGGTGTGGAGCTTGACACGGATTTCCCACGTAGAGCTATTCATGGATAGTCACTTTGTTTCAGCACTCTGACCAGCTATGAGCCTCTGCATTAAAAAAAAAAAAAAAAAAAAAAATAAGAAGAAAAAAAACTTTAATTAAGGTTGAAAGCAGCACTGATCTGTGCATAGAAACATAACTATTTAGAAGGCAGTTTGACAATATGTCCATTTAGCAAGTCAAAAACAGTAAGTTTCTCACCTAGAGTTTATGACCTCCTTTGCTATGGACTTTTGATCAACTCTACAGCAGCAGGTGTGAAATTCCTTCTGTGCAGCAAACCTCAAACCCAGTCACAAAGCAGTTGGTTACACCCACAGTAATCATGCAACCATTACACCAATGGGTGCATCTTTACTGGTGAGTCAGTATTGTTGAATTCAGGGGCCACCAGGAAGTAAAACCATTGATGACTTCTCCTGCAACATCCTTTATAATACCTTTTGAGTAGGGTTTCCTAAGAAACAATCACATTTTAGTGTCTTTACAATGGCTACATATATGACCCTGTGGCTTTCTAAATTATACTGCTTAAAAGATGTAACATAATCAGCAAAATTTAAAGTTTAGTTGGGGTGTGGTGGTGTACACCTTTAATCCCAGCACTTAAGAGGCAGAAGCAGGTGGATTTCTGTGAGTTCAAGGCCAGCCTGGTCTACAGAGCAGTTCTAGGACAGCCAAGGGCTATATAAAGAGAGTAGAAACCCTATCTCAAAAAAAAAAAAAAAAAAAAAAAGGGGGGGCTGGAGAGATGGCTCAGTGGTTAAGAGCACCGTCTGCTCTTCCAGAGGACCGGGGTTCAATTCCCAGCACCCACATGGCAGCTAACAACTGTCTGTAGTTCCAGTTCCAGGCAAACACCAAGGCAAATAAATAAATAAATAAATAAAGTTTGAAAAAAAAAAAGGGAAGGAATACAAATTTTTTTGTTTGTTTTGTGTGTTTTCTGGTTTTTTTTTTCAAGACTAGGTTTCTCTGTGTAGCCCTGACAGTCCAGGAATTTACCCTGTAGTCAGGCTGGCCTTGAATTTAGGGATCCACATTCTTCTACTTTCTAAGTGCTGGGATTAAAGGTGTGAACACCACTGCTCTACTGGATGCCTATTATTAAATTCAAAGTTCTAACCATAGACTAAGTAAGCACTTTGCTTAATGCTATCTGTACCATCCATGTTTGAGATGTCTTTAGAAAACACATCTTGCAGGGAAATTTGTCCTTATCAACTGTGTGAAGTTTCTTGACTCTCAGCCTGGAGAAGAAAAGGCAAATTAGAACCTGTCCCTTCTCTCTCTTCTCATTTTCCTGTGTCTCTAAGTTGTCATGGTTTCTTGATTGGATCTCTGGCTCTCAACAGATATTACTTCTGCTCCAGGGTGTGGTCTCCCCTCAGGATACTGTTTCTTTGTTTTTAGCCAAAGTGAAAGAAATGGACATAAATGTCACAGAGACCTCACTCAGCCTTGATCCTGGATCCCCATAGGAGCCAAAGCTTTTTAGAAAGAAGAGCTTCCAAATGCTTGTGTCAAGCACATGAAAGCCAGAAAGTTCAATTCTAGATCCTTCCACCTGGTCTCATCCAACATCTATCTATACATGTTAAAGGTCACTACTGTCTTGAGGGTAGTTGAGTTGGGTATGAGGAGTTAGATGTGGTCTGGAATGTTGCTCAGTGTAGTGCTGCTTGGGTTCGATGACTCAGGCTTGGGCCCATGGATTGAAAAAGGACATAGAGACACTGGTCATTTGCTCAAGGAGAATGCCACTTTATTGAATCACCATCTCAGCTTAAATAGGGGGCTACTTTTGGCGGGAAATACAGTGGGAGTTCCCCAGGTAGTTGGAGATTACTGATTTTAGATGAAAAGCCCAGCTTCCTGAACCATCCCCCACAGACAGGAAAGCCAAAACAAATGGGACAATGAGAGACACAGAATATGCAACTACCTACCTCCAGGCAATATGCTAAGGCTCAAAGAGCCCCTGAATGTCACAGCCAGGGCCTACAGGCAGAAAGGCAGGAATAAACTTGGAAAGGGCATGGAGCTAGCAACCCACAGGCTGTGTCCTTCAAGGCTGAGAGTGCAGGTGAAGGTCAAAGCAGGGGCCTACAGGCCAGAAAATCTGAGGTGTGAGCTTAGTGAAAAGCCAAGTTGCGGACCCCTGGAAGATAACACAATGCAGACTAGGGCTAGACAAGGGTCCCAGTACTAACCTCAACATGAGGAAACATGAGACAGAGCCTGAACCCAAGCAAGTATTAGTGTTCTGACCCTCTTCCTGGAGTCCTGGCCAATAAGCATCCTATATAACAGCAAGGTCTCAGGGTACATGAAATATGACCACTGAAGCAGGCCTCTATATTGAGGGAGTGTAAAAACATTTGCTCCTGGAGGTAGATAGAGTAGAACACACACACACACACACACACACAACACACACACACACACACACACACACACACACACACACACACACACACACACACACACACACGAGGAGTAGTTCAGGGAAAGGACACAGTTCTCTTCTGTCTCTCCTGTGGATGTTCCTGGCTTACATAGGACTTTCTTGCCTCCAGCTATAAGAATAACAGCTTCCGACATGTCCTCATGCCTAAACCCAAGGTTCAAGGAAGTGATAAGCAACACTTCCCCACCAGCAGATGGTGGCTTCTAGAAGTTCCCCAGCTGGTGGCAGATGGCATCTTTAGAAAGTTCCTTAGGCTAGTGGTGTGAGGACCTGGATTCATCAGCACATTGCTACCTGAGGGCGAGGCCCAGTTTCAGAGAAGTTTTGGTGCCTGAGGGCAGGGCCCAGGGCAGTGAGTGCATTGGGCAGCCAATGGATTCCAAAGTTAGATTAGCACCAGAGGGCTCAGCTAATAGCTGTTATACCTGTACCTACTTCTGCCCAATCCTGAAATGCCAAGATGTGTCACATTTTGCTTGGGTATGTAATAATAAAACCCTCATGCATGTTACAGCATGTCCAGACTCCCTGGCAGTCGTGGAAATTCTTAGATGCAGGCATAACAGTGCAAAGACTGAAAGGTGCCCCCCAAAAGATAAGTAGGGGTCCTCCTCAACACCCCAAATGTAACCTTTGTTTAGAAACAGATTCATAGAAAATATAGGATCATTCTGGAGCAGTATGAGGTCTACCTCAGTGTGACACCTTCCTTAGAAAAGAAGGGCTTTGAAGCTACGCAGTTGTTCTTTGAAGAACACCCAGGACTGTCAGATGCCCTGGTGGGCAGAGTAGTAAAGACCTTCCCACAGCCTCATGTACTGCCTCAATTCACAACTCAGGACTCAGATGTGGCCACTGGATAAATGCCTGCCATTTGCTTTGTTTGAGCTATGCTGGAGGAGGCACATCCAAGGGTTTTCTGAACGCTGGGTAAAGGGCTCTTCTGCTGAGCCACATCCAGCCCGAAACTGACTGTAAGGAGTCTGCAGACATTTGAAGATTTAGGAAGCAGAGCAGTGCAGAGCACAGCAACTTCAGAAGCACAGTAGTGTTGGTACATAAGCCTGTGGGCTCTGCTAGAGCTTTTTCTTTTCAGGTGATATGCCCAAAGTCCCGACCCTTGGAGAGACCACCGGAGACAAGGAGGTAGCGGAATGCAAAAGCAAGGTTTATTGATAGAGACCAGCTAGCTCGTGAACCCCTCCAGATGTCCATTACACTGGAATCATGCAGGAGGGTTGATTAGGGCCGCAGGTTTGGGGGGGGCTCCTTTTATAGCCCAAGGCTGTGCATTGGGTTCAGGTGAGGATAATAGCATGAATCATTAGCTAATTGGCTTGTGCTAGGGGCTTTCCAGAGATTAGGGTGGGGGTGCCTGGTAACAACGGGTCAGGCTTTTGATTGGTTAGTACCAAGGTGAAAATCATTTTTATTATTATTTCTTCCTGGCATGTTTGGGCTAGTTTTGTACAGGGTCCTGTAGCTCATCCTTGGGGTATGGTCAAGCTGTCCTGGTTCTGTGCCCTGGAATGTCTCCTCTAGAGGGGGGAAGCCCACCATCAACCCTGGAACGTGCAGCTGGCCCAGGAATGATGGTGGTATATTTTGACTAGAACATTTGGTGTTGGTGGTCAGATAGCAGGGCCAAGGTGGTATGGATTCTGCAGTTGGAACTTAGGTCATGCTGCCCCTCTGTAAACAGCAGTTTCTAGCTATAGTCTCTGGGAACTGGGTGAGAGACTCTTTCTCAGGGCTCTGTCTGCTTTAGTTCTGCATAGTTCTCTAAAATGAAAGACTCCTTTTAGTCCTGGACCCCACCTGGATCATCCAGGTGTCCCGCTCATTCTCTCCTAGAACTGGGCAAGCTCCCGCCAGGAATGTGAACTGAACTCTATTTTATCTCTATGGCTACTAGAATACAAAATGGCATTTCTTGAGCTAAACAATGCAGATGCTCCTTATCCTAATGACTGAAAACTGGTCCCTTCTTATCTGTTATTTCAATCTCTGATATTTGGAAACCTGGCCTGGTTCAAAGTTGAGTTTTACTGTCCTGGTACCTGGCCAGCAAGGGTGACTCTGCATTAAGTTTGGGTCGGTCTGATGAGCATATCATAAAAACCCATTGTAGAATAATAGCTTCCAAGAAGTTTCTTTTCTTTTATTTTTTTTAAATTATTTTTATTATTTTTATGTGAATTGGTTTTTTGCCTGCATGTATAACTGTGTAAGGGTGTCAGATCTTGGGATTACAGACAGTTGTTAGCTGCCATGTGGGTGCTGGGAATCGAACCCGGGTCCTCTGGAAGAACAGTCAGTGCTCTTAACCGCTGAGCCATCTCTCCAGCCCAAGAAGTTTCATCTAGTAACCCAATTAAAGGGACTAAAATTTGTTCAGAAACAAACCAGGAACTGTGACTGATTAGTGATTAAGGGAGATAGTGTGAATAAAATGTCTGGTACAAGCAACTAATGTCTAATGTTGTCATCTGCAAAGAAGAATGTTTGTTCATATATAATAGTCACTATTCTCGCAGTGCTGAGGACAGAACCAAAAGCCTCATGCAAACCAACAAGTGTCTCTACCAATTTTTTTTGGGAGGGGCATGTTGAGACAGGGTTTCTCTGTAGCTTTTGAACCTGTCCTGAAACTTGCTCTGTAGACTTAGAGATCCTGCCTCTACCTCCCATGTGTTGTTATTAAAGGCATATGCCAATACCACACAGATTTTTAATTTGTACATATGTGTAACATATTATATATATGTACATACATATACATATATATGTATACATGTATGTGTATATGTTGTGCCCTGGTTGAGAGAACCTGGAAGACAGCACCAGAGATTTGAACTGTCTGAAATGCAAAAGCATGGTTTATTGAAAAGAAATTCAAGCTGTGGCTAGGATGTTCTGACTTTGTACTTCCAGGTCCCTGGAATCTATGTCAGTGAAACTCGGGCCTGTTTCAAGTTGGGGTTAGGAATGAGTATCCTTTTGCTATCTACCCCTTTATTCTCATCTATAAACAGGTAAAAGGGTTTATTTATATCAGGCAGTCCAAGAGCTTGGACCTCAAGAGTTTCTGCTTCAGGCATCAAGCGCCTCTGCTTCTTCCATCCATGAGAAGTTAGATGTGCTTTTGGTGACCTTATATAAAGGCTTATTCAGCTCAGTAAACCCGAGATCCATAGGCAGCAGAACCCCACTGTGCTCAGGAATTTCCTCACCTGCTTCTTAACAGTCCTAGGAAAGGGTATGTTTAACACCATGCCCCATCTCCTTGCTGGCATCTGAGAGCCATCTCTGGCCTCCTTCAAGAACATACCCCAGATACGTTACTCATGCATGATCTGCAGATCTGGGCTTTCTTGGCAGAGGCTCCATAAGCTAAGTCTCCCAGGTCCCATAACAAGTTCTCAGTTCAGTTTCCAGCAGGTCTCTCCATCAACAGCTGCAAGCAACAGGTTATCCACATATTGCAACAAGCTTATATCAGGGTTGGGTTCTGTACTCACTGTATAAGGGTTTGGCACGGTAGGGTATATATCTACCACCCTTTTGTTTACCACTCTCGGGTATTGCACTGGCCAGTGGTCATTAGCATGGGGCTTTTTGACCAGTAACAGTGGAGTGTTCCAGGCAGACTGAACTGGCTTTAGTACCTCAAGGGTTAATAACTTCTGTATGTGGAAGGTTATTCCCTTCTTTGCTTCTTGAGACATGGGGTACTGTTGAACTTTGACTGGGTCTGTGACCACCCGGACTCCCACATATATCGGAGG
This sequence comes from Sigmodon hispidus, assembly GCA_004025045.1. Lineage (NCBI taxonomy): Eukaryota > Metazoa > Chordata > Mammalia > Rodentia > Cricetidae > Sigmodon > Sigmodon hispidus. Next base: position 19,691 of record PVIH01022365.1, on the reverse strand, counting down.
TTTTTGCTTTGCTAATCCCATGCCCCCAGTCTCAGCTCATGTTGGAGGAAACATTAATTTCTGGCTTACGGGCTGCAGGTTTCTGATGGAGTCTATATTCCTCAGTCAGGTTAGCTGTCATCAACACCTGCACTGGTTTTCTATTTCGATGTAACAACTGTGCCCCTTCACCCAAGAAATGGATCTGGGGGCTGGAGAGATGGCTCATCGGTTGAGAGCGCCGTCTGCTCTTCCAGAGTACCCGGGTTCGATTCCCAGCACCCACATGGCAGCTAACAACTGTCTGTAGTTCCAGTTCCAGGCAAACACCAAGGCAAATAAATAAATAATAAATAAATAAAGTTTTTTTTTTTAAAAAAAAAAAAAGAAATGGATCTGGGCTTTCATTTTTGACAAAAGGTGTTAGCCTAAGAGTGGGTAGGGGCACTCTAGAATAACCAGGAACAAATGGGTTACTCATCTCATTCCCAAGTCCCCTGTTCTTTGGGTAGTCCATGAATAAAATTTGGTGCCTGTGGCCCCTTGTATCCAGGTTTTTCTGATGGACATGGGTCCATATGGTATCCCCCGGATGGAATTCTCTGCCCATGTCCACCATCAATCTTACTGGTTTCTGCCCAAAACTCAATATTACCCTAGGCACAAGGAGGGGGTCTCAGCCCCATCCTCCCTAGTCACTATCTTCTTCCAGGGTTGCAGAGAGCACGTGACGGGTAGCCCCTTTTTCTTGGGACAATCTCTTACCCAATGCCCTTCTTCGTTGCAGTATGCACCACATTGGTTCTTCCAGTAATGGAAGGGTTGATTCCCACCCTTATCCACTGGTCCAGCAGGTCGGAGGGGTAAGGCCACCATGGTGTCTGACTGCAGGGTGGCTGACTGGCCCCTGTAATGGAGGTTTGGCTGGGGCTGCGGGTTGGGTGGAGGATTAGCTGAGGAGTATCCTAGGGTGAAGGAAAAAGTTTAGATTCTTCTGCTCCCCCTTGGATGTCTCCCTTGGGCCTCATAGAGAACACCTGTGAGGAAGAAGACATTAATAGGGCTGGGCTGGAGAGTTGCGGTCAGGACCTATGGGGTGGCTGGGGCAGGAATGGGTCTAAACCAGGGGAGGGGTCCCTTTACCCTGTTAATGAGCCCCCTCCAAGTAACTATGTAGAGGGTTTGATCTGGATGGCTTGTTCATAGTCTAAGCACAACTTTCTTGACTCTGGATGATTCTGGAGTCGAAGTTCCTTTCCTGTACCCAGCCGATACCAAAAGCAGGCCATTTCGAGGAATGGAAACTTATCCATTTATTTTTCTTAACATTTACGCTGTTGTGAGTGTTATTACGCTGTTGTGAGTGTTATGCCTGCGTGTAAGAATTTCCACGATTGCCACCAGGGAGGCTGGACATGCTATAAAGAGTGAGGATTTTGGGGCTGGAGAGATGGCTCAGCAGTTAAGAGCACCGTCTGCTCTTCCAGAGGTCTCGGGTTCGATTCCCAGTACCCACATGGCAGCTAACAACTGTCTGTAGTTCCAGTTCCAGGCAAACACCAAGGCAAATAAATAAATAATAAATAAATAAAGTTAAAAACAAAAAACAAATGTAACACAAAAAAAAAAAAAAAAAAAAAAAAAAAAAAAAAAAAAAAAAAAAAAAAAAAAAAAAAAAAAAAAAAAAAAAAAAGAGTGAGGATTTTATTGTTACATACAGGTTCCCACGAACCTGGGTCGATTGCCTAGTTCCGGCACAGCGGAAGGCTAAGGACCCTGAGCCCGGATGGCCAGGGATCTTTAAAACAAAAGTAATCAAGATGCACGAGGATTGGGCCAAGGGGTAAGGTACAGAGGCGATTGGGGAGGATCCAACTTTTGAACTCATTGGCTGCTGAGGAGTTCACTCACAGACCGAGGCCCTGCCCCCAGGTAGCATCATGCAAATGAATTCAAGTCCTTAAAGTGAGCAACCTCTTTCACATCCTTTCAAGCAGCTAAGGTCAGGTCTAGAGAGGAAGAAGGAGTATTCCCCATAGTCCAAACTAGGTGGACAAACAAGAGGTGAACAGAAATGTAACAAATAGCACTCACTAACAAGACTGACAGACAGTTGGAAAAACAAGGGGCCGTAACAGAATACCGTGGTGCAGAGGTTTTGGCGATGGGAGATCGGGGAAGGAGCCCTGATAATGGAAAAAAAAAAACAAGACAAACAAACAAACAAACATACAGATGGGACAGGGTTGGCCCAGTAGGGTCTCCTTGTCCCCTGAGTTTAGAGGGGGTCCCTCTCAGGTCCCCTAAAGTGGAGTCTCAGACTCGAGGTCCTCGCAGGTCTCCCAATTCTTCCAGGTATGCTTTACAGGAGCATCTGCCAAAGAGAAACCTTTCAGATTCAGATACAGATGTTGCCAGCAGCCTTTCAGGTAGTAAAAGAGTAACAGAGAAGAGACAATCAGGGTAAACTTACCCAGTCAACCAGTGTAAACCTTTGTGGTTCCGGGTCTCGGGGTCTCTTGGGCTTCCTGACAAGCCCCCAAATGTTGTGCTCTGGTCGCGGTTGCAAGAACCCGGAAGAGATCACCAGAGATGAGAACGCTCCAAAATGCTAAAGTAAGGTTTATTGAAAAGAAATTCAGGAAGCATTGGGGACTCCATCTGAGTGCACTATTGTAGTAGGAGGTACCCGCCCCTCTGCAAGCTGAGTTTTCTTTTTTCTTTTCTTTTTCTTTTTTTTAGATTTATTTATTTATTATGTATACAGTATACAGAAGAGGGTACCAGATCTCATCATAGATGGTTGTGAGCTGCCATGTGGTTGCTGGGAATTGAACTCAGGACCTCTGGAAAAACAGTCAATGCTCTTAACCCCTGAGCCATCTCTCCAGCCCTGCAAACTGAGTTTTCAAAGGCAAAAACCACAAAGTTACACCTCAATTAGGGGTCTCCCTATGGATACAATTCTGATTAGTTTCTTAGGGACTTTCCAGGGTTCCTGTTATCTTAGGTTTCAGTTTGTCCAGTTGTCTGTCAGTCCTTTTTGTATAGACTATCTCCTGTGCTGGGACCTTCTGTGGTTAATCAGTTGCTATCAGATGGCCCTAGGCTATCTCCTGTGCTGGGACATTTTGACTTAGTGCTATTGGCCCTCTGGAACCTATGCCAGCCAAACTCAGGCCTGTTTCAAGTTGAGTTAGGGGCTTGCTTAAATGGAGGCACTTTCCTGGTTCAACTATGTAAACCAAACTTGCCTCACACTCACAGAGATCCTCCCTCCCCTGCCTCCTGCATGCTCCCAGCAACAACAAGCATCTTCTCAGTCCCCTAGTGGAGGGCTGTGAATATGTACATAGGCATGTATGCATCTGAATGTGTCTGTGTGGGTTAGAAATAAGCCCAGAGTCCTAAAGAAAAAGATCACCACTCCAAATGGAAGTCTAGACAAGGCAAAGGGTGTGCTTGGGAGAGTAACATACACAGGAACTTCATTAGCTTTTATCTAAGCACATAACTGTCTTTGTTCCTTATTGGCTGGAGTCAGACCTCGGTCTCATTCACCTGGCTAATCTGAAAAGAATTTGTATGGAGGAAATGAAGGAGGAAAGAGGTAGAGCTCACTGCTTCCAGGAGAAAAGGGTCATTGCTCCGGGCCAACAAATTTCTGGGCTATAGCTGGCAGCCTTTGGTAGACAAAGGTTTTAGTGTGTGTCTGTGTGTGTATAAAATTTTTTGCATGAAAGTCTTACAAGAAAAAGGAGATTTTAAAGAGATTTGATTCCTTATCTTAAACACAAGTTTTATAATATTTGATAGAAAAGACTCATTTAGTATTTCTTCCATGTGAACATGTCAGTGGGTGGGTTCGTATAAGCGAGTGTGTGTGTGTGTTCAAACATGATAGTGATATCAGCATGCATATGTATGTCCTGCTGTGGGTCCACAGGGCTCTACAGCCCAGTTGACCAGTCCACTTCTGCAGGTCTCAGAGGGGGCGTGAGGTTCACAAGCCCTGATGGTAGTGCTTCCTCACTTGGTACTGAGGTCAGTCACCTGTCTTTCTAGGTGTTCTCAGAAAGGGGTCTGTGATGGCAAGACTTTATGAGGAAGTGCTTAAGGCTTAGGATTGGCTGCCGCAGACAGCCGGTAAACTCTGGGCTGTGAGAGTTCAGGAAGTGCTTTGCCTTGCCTGGTGCACTTGAGAGTTGGTGTGGGCTGGAGGCTGTGCAGGCTTCTATTCTGATTCAGCCTTCAAAGGACAGGGTGTGGCTGCCCATGGGGATTCCCAGCCCACAAAGCCTCCTAGGCTGACTGAGGTGCCTCAGGGTATTCTCTTAGACTGTGACACCAGCCAAGATGACCATAAATAGTGGCTCACCTCTTCCAGGAAGGCCAAGGGCCTCAAGCTTGACTTTTTTTTCTCATGGGATGTAGGTCCAAGAACCTAATAGCCCTGATCAACCTTGTGCCTCCCCCTCAACACTCATATATTCTGACTAAGTATCAAGGCCAAGTGGGTTGTGAGGAGGGGGGAGTCTTCCTGCCTAGCCCTTTATTGGTAGTTCATACTTCACAGCCCAAGTGATACCTCCTCACAGAAGAAGCACTGGCCCTGACTGACCCTCAGGAAGGTCCCATATAGGAGAAGAAACTTCTTTTTTTTAAAAAAAAAAAAACTTTATTTATTTATTTGCCTTGGTGTTTGCCTGGAACTGGAACTACAGACAGTTGTTAGCTGCCATGTGGGTTCTGGGAATCGAACCCGGGTCCTCTGGAAGAGCAGATGGTGCTCTTAACCGCTGAGCCATCTCTCCAGCCCCGAGAAGAAACTTCTTAAAAATGCAGAGCTGCCTATCTTGGTGGAGAATGCCTTTAATCCCAGTACTTGTAGGCAAAGGCTGGCCTAGTTCAAGGCCAGTCTGGTGTACAGGTTGAGTTCCAGGACAGTCAGGAATACTCAGAGAAACCTCGTCTTGAAAAATCACACACACATACACAAATACACACTGAGATATACATAGATTATAATATGTGAATAATTTGGGTCAGACTTAGTGGCATACACCTTTAATCCCAGAACTCTGGAGGCAGAGTCAGGTGGATCTTTGTGAGTCTAAGGCTAGACTGTTCCATGACTGCCACGGCTATACAAAAAAACCCTGTCTCAAAATTAATTAATTTTAAAACAAAATAACAGGAGCTAGAGAGATAGCTGAATAGTTCATCGAACTGGCTGTTCTTCCATGGGATCTGGTTTGATTCCCTGCCCACACATACCAGCCTATAGTCATTGGTAACTCCAGTTCCAGGGGGTCTGGCACCTTCTTTTGGCCTCCATGGGCACTGCATGGACATACATACAGGCAAAACACCCACCCACATAAAATAAAATAAATCTTAAAAATGAATAGAGCCAGTAAGTATACTGGTGCATGCCTTTAATCCTAGCACTTGGAAACTGGTGGGCCTCTATGAGTTTGAAGGTAGCCTGGTATACATCATGAGTTTCAGAACAGCCTAGGCCACATCTCAAATAAGGAGAGAAACAAATATGATTTGGGGTAAATTCTGAAAAAGGAGGAGAAGCTAACTAATGGGTGGAGAAGACAGAAAGGGAGTCTCAGGGAAGCGTATAGCCTATCCAAAGGAGCAGATATATAGAAAGGAATGTGGGAGGCCTGTGCACCCACTAGGACGAGCCGGGAATTTGCTTGCCTTGGGGTTCCCTGCCACACAAAGTGGAGTCTGCAGTGTTTAAAGCTGGAGTTCTGCTGCTGGAAATATAGCTTGGTGGAGTGCTTGCCTGGTATGTACTATGCCTGGTTTATACAGTGCTGGAGACTGACATAAACCAAGCATAGTGACTCAGACCCGTGGTTCTGAGTCTATCTAAGAAAAACAGAGGGGCTGGAGAGATGGCTCAGAGGTTAAGAGCACTGACTATTCTTCCGGAGGACCTGAGTTCAATTCCCAGAAAAACCACATGGTGGCTCATAGCCATCTATGATGAGATCTGGTACCCTCTTCTGTAAACTATATGCATAATAAATAAGTAAATATTAAAAAAAAAAAGAAAGAAAGAGAAAAGTGAAGCCCAGTCTTGCTCTATGAGCCCAGGTCCAGGAAGAGCCCACCACCCATATGACCATGGATCAGTGAGCCAAACCCCAGACTTCCCTTCCATCCTGACATGGTCAGCCAGAAAACGTCAGAGATCATGTGACCTGTTTTTAGAGCTCATAATTAGAACCAGGGCACCTCTCTAGCTCTGAAACCTGGAATGGGTAGTCCCACTTTAGTTCTCCTTTCTGCAGAAAAACCTCTTGGCAGGCAGGAAACCTCCCCAGGCCTGATGGCCAGCTCCCAGTCACCAGGGCAAAGTCACTTTGGAGGCTGGTGTCACCCCTAGAGCTTGTAAACAATGGATACTCACAGCTGAAGATCCCAGGTGAGAGGGGTCTTCTACTTTATGGTCACAGTGCTGGGCTGAAGTCCAGGGTTTCCTGTATTCTAGAGCACCCCACCATGGGGTTGTCTTGACGTTGCTGTTGGCCACCAACCTCTCATTAGACCTCACTCACCTTAAGAGAGTCCTGGTGATGTGAAAGTCTTTTGATCTCTCCATGGAATGAGTTAGTTATCTTCAGATTGCACTTGAGAGGGAGGCTGAAGCCTATCTCCAGCCTCCTTTTGGGCAGCAAGGCTTCCCCCCCAGGCCCAGCCCCCATTCTCCCACACCACCCCCAGGGCCCAGCTTTGGACTCTGCAGTAATTTCAGAGGAAATTTGCTGTGCTGAAAACAGAGTCCCAGTTGCTGTGGAAAACCCCAGTGGATGAGAATCTCCCCAGCGGTCCTACTGTGGCAACAGGCAACCAGACCCATTTGTTCAGCCTGTAATTTCTCCTTCAGATCCCAGGGCAAGAATAAGCAGCCATCAGGCTACACCTAGCCAGCAGAGGCCACAGGGCAGGATTGGTGACTACATGTAGGCTATGGCCCAGTTAGCTTTGCTGGGGCATTGATTCATAGCTGTTAGACAGTCTATATAGACCCTCCATCATCCAAGTATAAAAGCTATATTTAACATCTATCCTGGTCAGTCTTGTTAATTTGACACAGCCTAGAATTATCTGAGAGAAGAATTACCCAGATCAGATTGGCCTATGGCCATCTCTGTGGGGAACTTTCTTGATCAGTAAGTGATACAGGAGGATCCAGTTCGTGGTAGGAGGTGCCAGCCCTAGGCAAGAGGTCCTGGGCTATGTAAGAAAGCTATCTAAGCATAAGCCTGTGGGTGAATCAGTGATTAAATCAGAAAGCTGTTCCTCCATGGTCTCTGCTTCAGGTTTCTGCCTTGAGTTCCCACCAGGACTTTGCTCAGTGATGGGCTGTGACGTAGATGTGTATGTAGGCCTGATAAACCTTTTCCTCTTCTTTAGTAGTTTTTGGCCAGAGCATTTTATCATAGCAACAGAGATGAAACTAGAAGGACATTAAAAATTATTAAAAGGACCTGGAGAGATGTCTCGCTGGTTAAGAGCACTGGATGCGGGGCTGGAGAGATGGCTCAGTGGTTGAGAGCACCCTCTGCTCTTCCAGAGGACCCGGGTTCGATTCCCAGCACCCACATGGCAGCTAACAACTGTCTGTAGTTCCAGTTCCAGGCAAACACCAAGGCAAATAAATAAATAAAGTTTTTTTTTTTTTTTTAAAAAAAAAAAAAAAAGAGCACTGGATGCTCTTTCAGAGGTCCTGGGTTCAATCCCCAGCACCCACATGACAGCTCACAGCTGTGTGTAATTTCAGTTCCAGGAGATCAGATGATCTCTGTGGGTACTAGGCATACATATAGTGCACAGACATACAAACAAGTAAAACACTCATGTGCTTTTATGTATAAATAAAAATGATTAAATCTCAAAACAGCCAGGTGTAGTGGTATGTAATTAATTGAAATGCAGAGGCAAGTGGATCTCTGTGAGTTCAAGGTCTGGCTGGTCTACATAATGTTACAGGATAGCCAGAGCTACATAGTAAGGTTCTGTCTTGGAAAAAAACCCAAAATTTTAATTAGTGTGCTCTTTCAATAATTTGATTATTTGTTGAATGAGAAAATCCCAAAGGTCTCAAAGTCCACAGTAAATTCAATGATATTTTAATTTTTACTTTGGCCATTCTGGGAATGGAATCAAGCACTTCCCACATGCCAGGCAAGCTCTGCATCATCAAGCTATATCCCAGCCCTCAGTAACAGTTCAAATGAGTTTGTGCCTAATTAGCTGGAACAGCCTAAACATTCCTTGTCATACATTTGTAGGCACCTATTATTCACCCACAGCCAAAGCTTCCTATGAGTATGAGTTTGAAAAGCTCAGGTGAGTCAGCTATGGGTCTACGGGACTGCTGTGCACAGCCAGGGTCTCTGCCTTCCTGGTACTGCTGTGTGCTGAACCCAGACAGCCCAGACGGACATCAAGGGTCTTCACTAGGTACGAACAAGCCTCTGGTACCTTGACCTCTACAAGCTTTGTTGATGTTTCAGTCTCATATTGGAAGTAGGGCTTTTATGGAGTAGGTAGTTAAGATGAGGTCATGCTGAATTAGGTTAGCCTTAAGTACAATGACTACTGTTCTTCTGCCTAGGCAGAGGGAGAGCGGGGTGTGGCTCAGCAGTAGGATGCTTGCCTAGCACATTTGAGGGCTCTGACCTCAGATCTATCAGTGTATTGTTACTTTCTGTTGCTGGGATAAAATATCATGACCAAGGTTGGAGAGATGGCTCAGTGGTGAAAAGCACATGCTGTTTGTCCAGAGACCTGAGTTCAGTCCCCAGCATCCATGTACACAGTTCACAAGTCCTGTAAATCCAGCTCCAGAGGATGTGATGCCCTCTTCTGGTCTCTGTGGGAACTTAGTGCTGAGATCTCAGTGTTCACACGGCTCACCTGGCTGCTTTGACTTTCTCTTTTCCACCCTCCAACCCTGCCTTTGGCTTCTTTCTCTTTAGATTTAATAATTTTATTCTAAATGTGTTTTGCCAACATGGGTGTGTGCACAGCATGTGCATGCCTGAGGAGGTCAGAGGAGGGTGTCGGATCCTTTAGGACTCCAGTTGTGGATGGTTGTGAGCCACCACGTGGGTAGTAGAACTTGAACCATGTGTTCTCTGTAAAACAGCAAATGCTCTACACCACTGAGCCATCTCTCCAGACCTTCTCTTTGGCTTTTTTTTTTTTTTTTTTTTTTAAACTTTATTTATTTATTTATTTGCCTTGGTGTTTGCCTGGAACTGGAACTACAGACAGTTGTGAGCTGCCATGTGGGTGCTGGGAATTGAACCCCGGTCCTCTGGAAGAGCAGACGGTGCTCCTAACCGCTGAGCCATCTCTCCAGCCCCTTCTCTTTGGCTTTTGTTTCCAGTCTTAAAATATATGTTCTACGGGGCTGGAAACATGGCTCAGTGGTTAAGAGTACTTGATGCTCTTTCAGAGGATTTGAGCTCAGATTTCAGCACCCACATCCCCACATCAGGCAGTTCACAATCACCTGTAACCTCTTCCACCTTCTGCAGGCATTCACACGTGTGTGCTCAGACACACACAGTGATACATACAAATAAATATTTTTTCACCATCACTCCCCTGCCCCCAAATGCCCCAGAGCTAGTAGGGACAGATCTTACTGGGAGAATACTTGCCTAACAGGTAGAAGGTACTGGTTCTATCCCTAATCCTGCATGGGCTAGCACATGCATTTCATCTCAGCACTCAGGAGGCAGAGGCAGAAGGATCTCTAGAGTCCAAAGCTAGCCTGATTTACATAGAGAAATCCAGGCCAGCCAGTGCTGCATAGTGAGACCCTGTCTGTATTAGTTAGGGTTTCTATTATTGTGATAAAATACCATGACCAAAGCAACTTGGGGAGGAAAGGGTTTACTTGGCTTATACTTCTACAACACTGTTCATCATAGAAGGAAATCAGGACAGGAATTCCAACAGAACAGAAACCTGGAGGCTGGAGCTGATATAGAGGCCATGGAGGGGTGCTTCTTACTGACTTGCTTTTTTTTTTTTTTAAAAAAAAAAAAAAAAACAAAACAAAACAAAAAAAACATTTATTTATTTATTTGCCTTGGTGTTTTGCCTGGAACTGGAACTACAGACAGTTGTTAGCTGCCATGTGGGTGCTGGGAATCGAACCCGGGTCCTCTGGAAGAGCAGACGGTGCTCTTAACCACTGGGCCATCTCTCCAGCCCCCTGACTTGCTTTTCAATGGCTTACTCAACCTGTTTACTTTTTTAAATGTTTATTTTTATTATTTTATGTGAATTGGTGTTTTGCCTGCATGCATAACTGTGTAAAGTTGTCAGATCTTGGAATTACAGACAGTTGTTAGCTGCCATGTGGATGCTGAGAATCGAACTCAGGTCCTCTGGAAGGACAGTCAGCACTCCCAACCACTGAGCCATCTCTCCAGCCCTCAACCTGTTTTCTTATAGAATTCAGGACCACTATCCCAGGGATGACACCACCCACCATGAGCTGGGCTCTCTCCTATCAATCATTAATTAAGAAAATGCCTTATAGTGGTGGTGATATATTGTATATTTAATAAAATTAGTCTGGAATAATATTGGAGAACAGAATCACCTACAGCCAAGCCATGAAGATCAAGGAGTGGTGACCCAAGCCTTTAATCCCATCACTAGGAAGACAGAGATCTGTCTGGATCTCTGTGAGTTCAAGGCCAGCCTAGTCTACAAAGTAAGTTCTTAATAAACTTTTATTTATTTATTTATTTGCCTTGGTGTTTGCCTGGGACTGGAACTACAGACAGTTGTGAGCTGCCATGTGGGTGCTGGGAATCGAACCCGGGTCCTCTGGAAGAGCAGACGGTGCTCTTAACCGCTGAGCCATCTCTCCAGCCCCAAAGTAAGTTCTAAGACAGCCAGGACTGTTGCACAGAAAACCCTGTCTCAAAAAACAAAAACAAAAAAAGGCCGGAGAGATGGCTCTGTCCTCTGCTATTCCAGACTAATTTTATTAAATATACAGTATATCACCACATATAGCTGGATCTTATGGAGGCATTTATTTCCTCAGCTGAGGGTCCCTCCTTTCAGATGACTACAGCTTGTGTCAAGTTGACATAAGACTAGTCAAGACACTGTTTCAAAAATAAAAACAAAAGCCTGGCCTGGCATGTGCTAATACCTTTAATTAGCAGAGGCAGTCAGATCTTTGTAAATTTGAGGCCAATTTGGCCTTGAGAGCAAGTTCCTGACTAGCCAGGGCAATACAAAACGGGGAAAAAATGAAAAACAAAACCAAAAACAAATCAAACAACAAAAATAAATTGTACACACCCTTCTAAGTTGGGACACCTGCTCTTCCTGGGGGCTTCTGTGATGTGTGTGCCATTTGGTGACCTCACTGGTTGGTCTTACGCCTCCTACCCAGGTCATCAGCACATGGGCTGGCGGAGGGTTTTGCTCCACAACCAGTGCAGCAGAGTTTCCAGCACATATCTAACCTTGTCCACTTGTGAAAATGCATCTAAGAATAGCTTCCTCCTAGCTGGGTCAAAGGTCATACCTATTCTTCTCTTATGCTAATTGAGGTACACACTTCACAGGGACAACATTGCTGACCTCAGACGTAGGCAGATTCTGCTGTGCCTGATAAAATAAATCTGTGAGAAAAAGGGCAAAGATTTTTTTGTTTGAATACCTTGTGGACAGATACAGCAGGAAGGGCTAGAGAGGTGCAGGGAGGCAGGTAGAGGTTGGCTGCTGAAGGGAGCAGCTTGCAGAGTGGTGTGATTGCTGCCCCGGCCAGCAGGGTCTTCCAGGTGGACCTGAAACTGGGGGTGAGACAAATGGAGTAACAGGAACATGGAGGAATTTCCATTCAAGCTCTGGCACACTTTATTCTTCCGGCCATCGTCGCCATCATCGTTTAAATAGAGTCTCAGAGTGTGAAGAAGGCAGGTAGCTGGGAGGAAGAGGAGGATTATTCAAAAAGGTGGAAGGTGGAGGGGTAACAGGGTAGAATTGATATGGAAATCTGTCTGTTCTCAATTGAATGCCTGGAGAATGTCACCTGCTGGTCTGAGAGGATCAAAGGAAGCCACCTGGATTCATGGCCTAGCTTAAAACTATAGGGCTAACTGTAGAAGCTAACTTATAAACTGAAAAATGGCTAAGCTAGGCTTTGGCTCCCGACAGAATGCTCAGGGTTTGGATAGTGAGAACCATTGTGTAGATTAGAAAATGGCAAAAGTGACTAATTGTACACTTTAAGAGGCTGGTTTTGTTGTATGAAAATTATATCCCAATTAAGAATTTTAAAGGGAGAGGGGTGGAGAGATAGCTCAGAGACCAAGGTAAGGGCTAACGTTAACCTGTAAGCCCCTTGCCTAAGAACAGGTACTTCCTGAGATGTTGGAGGATGTTGTTCACACAACAAGCCATGTGTTTTCACTTCCCAAACAAGTTTGGATGACCCAGCTGCACCATATTTGGGTAACCACACATAGACAGGATAGGTAGACAGGAAGTGCCTCAGGGTGCATGCTTATCCTCAATTAGACAAAGGCAGGATGTATTGTTTTTTTGTTTGTTTGTTTGTTTTTTTAAAGATTTATTTATTTATTATGCATACAGTTTTACAGAAGAGGGCACCAGACCTCATCATAGATGGTTGTGAGCCACCATGTGGTTTTGCTGGGAATTGAACTCAGGTCCTCTGGAAGAACAGTCAGTGCTCTTAACCTCTGAGCCATCTCCCCAGCCCCCGAGGCAGGATGTATTGTAGCCTTACAGGGTAGCTTTATGAGTAACCAACTGATCTAAAATCAGACCCATATCTCTGGAGATCCCAAGTATGGACCTGGACCGTGTCTACCTTCCTGGCCAGTACTAAATAAAGTTCACTTTAGTTGGGTAATTGCGGAACTGATCTTTTTCCTATCGATTTTAAGGTTTGACACTAGGAGTACTTGCTGCTTTTGCAGAAGACCTGGGTTTGGTTTCCAGCACCCACAGGGCAGCTCACAACCTTCTGCCCGCTCAGTACCAGGTAATCCAATGCCTTCTCACCTCCAGGAATGCATATAGTGAACATACATATGTGCCAGCAAAACACTCCTACACATAAATGGACAAAAGTAGGGCCCCATGTAGTGTGCACCTCTTTAAACCCAGCTCTTCTAGGCAGGGGTAAGTGATGTCTGAGTTTGAGGCTAGCCTGGTCTACAAAGAAAGTTCTGGGACAGCCATGAATACATAGAGAGAAATGCCAAGTAGAGGTCAGAGGCTTGGTAGCAAGTGCCTTTACCTGCTGGCCCATTTTGCCAGACTTATGTACTTATTTATATACAGCCAGGGCTACACAAGGCTACGTATAATGTGTATGCGTGGGATTTTGGTTTTTGGTGTTTGAAGACAGGGTTTCTCTGTGTAACATCTCTAGTTGTTCTGGAACTAGCTTTATAGACCATCCTGTCCTGAAACTCACAGAGATCTGTCTGCTTCTGCCTCCCAAATGCTGGGATTAAGGCATGTGCCACCACCTCCCAGCTCCTTCTAGCCTTTTTCATAAATTTTCTTTTTTTCTTAATTTTTTTTTGGGGGGGGGTTTGTTGAGACAGGGTTTCTTTGTAGCTTTTGGAGTCTGTCCTTGGAACTTGCTCTGTACACCAGGATGATCTTGAATTCACAGAGATCCACCTGCCTCTGCCTCCCTAGTGCTGGGATTGGCCAATAGCTAGGCAGGAAAGAATAGGCAAGACTTTCAGGGAGAGAAAGGAACTCATGGTTTCGCCAGCAGGACACTAAGGAAGTTGGAGGTACAGAATGCCACGGGGCAGAATGTAGATTAATAGAAATGGGTTAATTTAAGTTATAAGAGCTAGTGGAACAGGCTAAGCTAAGGTCAAGCTTTCATAATTAATAATAAGTCTCTGTATCATTATTTGGGAGCTGGCTGTCCAAAGAAAGTCCAACAAGAAAGACTAGCAACATACCCTTACCCGCTGAGTCATCTCACATGCTCCAGAACTGTTTTAAATTGCATCACTGAAACTTTTCTTGTATGTATGACGATCTTGCCTACATGTATGCCTATATACTGTGTGTGTGCCTTGTGCTAACAGAAGCCAGAAAAGGGAGTCAGATTAGAACTGGAATTACAGACGGTTGTTAGCCCATGTAAATTCCCACCATGCTGGGAACTGAACCTGGGTCCTTTGGAATAGCAGCCAGTGCTCTTAACTGCTAAGCCATCTCTCTAGCCCAGACATTGAAACTTCTTTTTTATTGTACATTGGTATTTTGCATATATGTCTGTGTGAGGAATGTTGATTCCTCTGGAACTGGAGTTACAGATGGAAGTGAGTTACCATGTGGGTTCTGAGAATTGAATCCAGGAACTAGGACCTCTGGAAGAGCAGCCAGTGGTCTTAACCTCCGAGCCATCTCTCCAGGCCTCACACACTGAAGCTTAAACTTGCTGTGTGCTAACCCTCCTTCCTTCTCCCTGATCCTTGGTCACCTTTTTAGTTTCTGTTTCTCTATTTCAGCTACCTTTGATTCTTCACACATTGGTCAGAGGAGATCAATGGCCTGCAATAGCCTTACCCTCACTTTGCAGAGGAGGATGTGTTCCCCAGCTGCAGCCTTGTCCTTGAACCTTGAACCCCTGCAGTTGCTTCCTGGCCTCCTTCCAAGTCCAGGGCAGAACTGATGAAGCCAGGGCTCAGCCCCAAAGAAGTCAGCCCTGGAGTAGGTCAGTGCATCTTAAAGAAAGTTTAGCCTCTAAGATCCTGCACCTGAGAAAGAAGGCAAATGCATTCTGGTCCTAATGTGATCTAAGAAACCCTCCCCCCCTTCAGAAGCCATGACCCTGTCTGGGACTCTAGTAGAACCTGTTATTCTTTTTTTAAACTTTATTTATTTATTTATTTATTTATTCATTCATTCATTCATTTATTTATTTATTTATTTATTTATTTATTTGCCTTGGTGTTTTGCCTGGAACTGGAACTACAGACAGTTGTTAGCTGCCATGTGGGTGCTGGGAATCGAACCCCGGTCCTCTGGAAGAGCAGATGGTGCTCTTAACTGCTGAGCCATCTCTCCAGCCCCGAACCTGTTATTCTAAGCATACTCCCAGAGACAAGGATATAATTGGCTATAATTCACTAGTTACTATTGATTTTGTTAGATGTGGCCTTGGACATCACAGGTTCTTTTGTTCCAAACTTAATTATTAGTATCAAGTCTCACTTTACATACTATACCTCAGAGATATGTATTCATTTATGTTATCGAACAGCTACAAAGGAGTGAAGGAGGCCTTGCTAAAGGTGGAGGCGGGAAGCAAATACAAGATGTAGCGTGGCAGTGGAGGTGGACAGATAAGATCCTAAGGAACCCAGTAAAAAGGCTGCTGGAACCCAGAGCAGACTGCAGACAGACCTGGTTTGAAGCAGGGCACAGGACCAGACAGACGGTTCAGGTGGGAATCATGCCCAGTAGAAACCCCCAAACCGAGTCAGCAGCTGCCTACCGCATGTTCTGATTCATGGTCTGATGAGTCCAGCATCCAGCAGGTACCACTATGTCCAGTAGGAGGCATCACTGCTTTTATGTGGGTGTGAGAGATTGTATAGTTGGTCTGGGGCCTTCAGTAAGATTAGAAGTCTGATTTCGTTTTAATGGTTTTTGTCCACCCATGTATCCCTGTGTTGCCTATACAATTTGACAAGTTTGTATGTGATAAAACTTTGCATGTACCAGTTAGCTATCAGCCCAAGCCATGGCTGTTTTCTACACAGCACAGAGTCATCTATCTCAATATGTGCACTCAAATAGAGTAAAGAAGGGCTGGAGAGATGGCTCAGCAGTTAAGAACACAGGCTGCTCTTCTAGAGGACCTGGGTTCAATTCCCAGCACCCACTTGGTGGCTCACAACTGTCTGTAATTCCAGTTCCAGGGGATCTGAACTTCATACCAATGCAGATAAAATAAAATTAAAAAAAATTATTTTTAGGGGTTTGATTCCCAGTACCCACATGGCAGCTCACAACTGTCTGTAGTTCCAGTTCCCAGTTCCAGGCAAACACCAAGGCAAATAAATAAATAAAAGTTTTTTTGTATTTTTTTAAAATTATTTTTAAAAAGAGAGTGAAGAGCTGCTTTGTAAAATGGGATCACTCTGGACACAGCACAGCCTACAAGCTGTTGCCCTAAACAAAATATTGGAGCAGGGTACAGCTTGGTTACCATGCCCACCATCCAGCCTCAGGGTTGTAAGGGGTGCTGAAGCCTGAGGTTTTCAGATAAGCACCACTGGTGGCTGGGACACACCCTGTTCCCCAGGATGGTGTAAAGGGACCATATTTTACCTTTGTTGACTTGTGAGAAGGGGAACCAGTTCCTTAGACATTGTGATTTTCCTTTCGATACATAATCTTCTGTTTTCTTCCTCAAGTGTGGCTAGAGGCTGAAATTGGTGGCAAGGAAATGCATTTCACCCTACCTACAAGTTCCAGTGGGTCCCCAAGAGAGCTCAAAGTCTGTGTGTTCATCCTTGCCCTGTTTCTTCCCAGGAGTTGTCTTAGGTTGGTTGACCTCTCACTTCTCAAAGTGAGGCACAGGAAAACTTGCTAGAAAGAAAAAAAAAAAAAAAAAAAAAAAAAAAAAAAAAAAAAAAAAAAAAAAAAAAAAGGCAAAATTGCAGTGAGAAGCTCCAGGAATGGACCCATAATTCTGTTTTTATATCCCTACAGAGTCCCACATTCCTAGGGAAGGCTGAGACCCACTGACAAATTCTCTATAACACTCTCTGCTATTGGATCCAGGAAGATAATCATGTTAAACAAGAATGAATTCATCCCCAGTTGTATACATTAGTCCCAGCATCCAGGAGGCACAGGCAGGTAGACTATTATGAGTTCTAGGCCAGCCTGGTCTACACAGATACTTTTGGACTGGCCAAGGTAGCATAGTAAGGCTCTATCTAAAAGGGAAAAAAATAAATGAATTAATCATAAGAAACTATTGTGCAGTGACATTTGTCACCTATAAGGGTTCCAGAGACGGAAAGAAAGGGAATGGCGGTGACAGGGACACCCCCCCCCCAACTGTTTTGCATGACTGTTAATTAGAGTAAGTTTAGGGGCAGACAATACATATGCCAATATAAATGGAGAACAGGCTCAGGTTATCTTGAGTGATTTGTTCTACAATAGAAGAGGTCCTACCAATGTCCCCTGTGGGCAGAGTCAGCCAGCCACAGTGTATGTAGGAAACACTTTCTGGGGCTTCAGGCAAAGGACCATGAAGCCCGTAGGAAGTGTCTTCTCTGGGAGTCAGATGTGATATCCTACCTCAGCCCCAGCCTTAGGACTGGAGGCTGGAGGTCTGCTAAGAACCCTAGAACACTCCATAGTCAGACTGTAGGAATACTGGGTCAGACGCTTTGGGAGACAGTGAAAGGCAATAAAGAGGACTTTCTGGTGTTGTAGCTCGTGATTGTAATGATCTCTGCGCTCAGATAGCTGGGCAGGATTGTCTGGAGCTCCAGGCCTGTGCAACAAGGTCCTGTCAAAACAAAAACAAAAACAAAAACAGAGAGGTAGGTGAATCTCTGCGTTCAAAGCTAGTTTAGTACTGAGTGAGTTTGCAGGATAGCAAGGGACACACAGAGAAAACCTTCGCTTAGAAACAAAAGACGAGGGGCTGGAGAGATGGCTCAACGGTTAAGAGCACCATCTGCTCTTCCAGAGGACCTGGGTTCTATTCCCAGCACCCACATGGCAGCTCACAACTGTCTGTAGTTCCAGTTCCAGGCAAACACCAAGGCAAATAAATAAATAAATAATAAAGAAATAAAGTTTTTTTTTTAAAAAAAAAAGAAAGAAAGAAACAAAAGACGAACAAACCAAAGAAACAAACAAATCCAGAAAGGACTAAGATAGCTCAAGATGGAGATGATAGAAGTTGGATCCAACCTGCAGCTTCACACCCATGAGCGAACATTGTGCATCTGAGGGATCTTCAACCCAGATAAGGCCTCTGCAGAAAATGTCTAGTCCTCATATCTTGCTTGGCATCTAAGGATCAGATCACCCATTATGTCCTGATCCCAGAATTGCTGCATTGGATGGATTAGCTATAGTATTCGTTTGAAGAATGTCTCATTCAGCACAAGAGAGATGGTTCAGTGGTGAAGAGCTCTTGTTGTTTTAACAGAGAACTTGGATTTGTTTCCCAGCACCCATGCAGTAGTTCACAACCATCTCCTAGAACTGATGGCCTTTTCTAACATCCTTAGACATCAGGCATATACATGATGCACATACATACATGCAGGCAAACACTCATACATAAAATAAGTAAATCTTAAAAATAAATACACAAAACCAAGCATGAAGGTATACACCTTTAATCTCAGCACTCTGAAGGCAGAGGCAGGTGGATTTCTGTGAGTTTGGGCCAATCTGGTTTACAGAGCAAGTTCCAGGACAGCCAGAGCTATACAAAGAAACTCTTGTCTTGAAAAACATGTGTGTGTGTGTGCGTGTGTGTATTTATGTGTGGGTGTGTGTATAGTGAAGAACCAGGAAAGTGCCTCCATTTAAGCAAGACCCTAACTCCGCTTGAAACAAGCCTGAGTTTTGCTGACATAGGTTCCAGAGGGCCAAAAATACTAAGTCAAAATGTCCTAACACAGGAGATAGCCTACGGCCATCTGATAGCTACTAATATACCACAGATTATCCTAGCACAGGAGATAGTCTATAAAAAAAGGTTTAACAGACAACTGGACAAACTGAAACCTAAGATAACAGAGGAACTCTGGAAAGCCCCTAAGAAAGGAGCTAATGAGAATTGTATCCATACGGAGACTCCTAAATGATGCGTAACTTTGTGGTTTTTGCCTTTGAAAACTCAGCTTGCAGAGGGGTGAGTACCTCCTAGACTGTGAGCTTGGACAGGGTCCCTGCTGCAACTTGAATTTCTTTTCAATAAACCTTGCTTTTGCATTTTGGAGAGTTTGCATCTCTGGTGGTCTCTTCAGGGGTCTTGCAACCAGGGCACAACAATAGTGTGTTCCAGACCAGTGGCAGGAGGTGGAGGGACTCACAGACACACACACAGACAGACAGACAGACAGACACACACACACACACACACACACACACACACACACACACACACATCTTTTTGTGGAGGAGCATGCCAGACTGATGCTACCTACCGGGCAGGAACACTGGGGCTTGTGCCTCAGTGCTAATTTGGACATGATGTGTAAACTGATGGAAATGGACTCTGAAGATAGAGCTGTAGCTTAGTTTAATGTTTTTGGATTAAATGTACCCTCTTTGGGCCTGGGTTCCACTCTACCTGATTCTGCAGAACAGGCTGAACACTAGACTTGAGGTCTCCATTTTTTTCCTTAGCATATGTTGTGCAGGTCAGGGACTGAGCACATGCTTCACATGTACAAGGATCCTCCTCTTATTGCACAAATTCTATTTGGTATATAATAAAAACCTGGAGCCCACAGAGGTTAAGAGCACTGACTGTTCTTCCAGAGGTCCTGAGTTCAATTCCCAGCAATCACATGGTGGCTCACAACCATCTATGATGACATCTGGTACCCTCTTCTGTATACTGTATACAAAATAAATAAATAAATAAA
>PVIH01022364.1:0-27377 GCA_004025045.1 Sigmodon hispidus | reverse complement strand
GGCCCGCCGAGCCCTCCTCACCTCTGGTCAGGGTTCGAATCCGCCCCTCAGAGACCCCTGCAGTTAGTTTGCTCAGAACACTCAGTTCAGGGTCGCAGTAGGGCTCCTAGTAGATTCCCTGAGCAGCAGGGACTGCGGGTGTGGCCAGGTGCAGAGTTCAGCTGCCCCTGCTCCAGAGTGCGCTGGGACGCTGCAGAGAGCACAGGTCCCGGTCAATACAATATAATTTAAAAAGAAGAAAAGCAGTGCATGTTCGTCCGTGGTTATCTGCACATAGTGATCTAAATGGTCACAGCTGAATGGCGAATAGGTCTGCTATGACAGATGGAGCAAGTGAAAGTTCCTCTGCCAGTTCTAGAACATGACCATTGGCACACTAACACCACTTGTACAGAGACTGGAACTGATATTTCTCCTTGCAGATATTTTAAGTCAGATTTTCAAATAATAGCTACTTCCAGGACTGCTTTACTTTGTTAGTATTAGCATAGTCCTATGACTGAATTTAGAATTCTTCAAGTCTGTCTCATTTTCCAAATTAAAGGCCTTACAGAAGACATTAAGTCCTAATGAATAGCCAAAAATTATAAAGATGTCTATACTAAAAGAAAGTATATTTAAGAATGCTTAGCCTGCATTTCAGTGGCTTAACCACAATTACGATGAGTTTCACATTTTATTGCATTTATCTATAGCCAGAAAGAGCATACAGCACTCAGCACAGGTAGATTATTGGCCCAAAAGACAATTGTGTGGCTAAGCATCCAAAGATTTGGCTTAGCCTCCAGCTGGGTCTGGATGTCTGAGGTTTCACTAGCAGTTTATCTCCATGTAAATAATGACCTGGAAATTTTAGCATCTCACTGTGTAATCTTGTCAGTTTTCTCTCTATCAAACTTTTCTTTCAACTTTGCTTTCCTAGAATCTTTTCCTCCATCAGTTAAATCTGACACATTAATTCCAATTTACTACATAGAAGGGTTAAACTTACATGAGATTTCAAGAAAAAAAATACTAAAATCCTGATCAGTTTGGTTTTTAATTGTTATACTTAGCCATGCAATAATAGATTTTTTGTCTCAAAGACAACTTTCATGATTTTTTATATCTCATATTTTTATTTCAAACTTCTTTTATTTCAAAGCCAAAAGCTTCTATGTATTACTATTAATTTTATTTGAAATAGAACTATGCATTTTTGTTTTAACTTCATGAATTGTTTTTCACTTATTTTATGTAAGCAAAAATGCTAATTTTGTCTCTTTTATACCTACTATTTCTCTGCTAGAATTCTTAATGTACAGATGTGTTACCATATACAAGCTACATATTTCGATAATTTTATTGTACAATAATGAGCTTAAAATCACCTTACTGCTTCTGTTAAGTTTTAAGTATAACATTCCCTCTGATGAAAGTATTTGTTGCATTACTATCTCTGCTTAGCTCTACCTATAGTAATGCAGAGACACTTGGGTTGGAACATATTTTCCCCTGAATTTGCTGAAAGTTCAAAGAAAAAGTACAACATCATGAAAAAGATAACAATATTCATATTTAGGTTTAATACACACTACATAAAATATATTAAGATTCTAGTCTTATATTATTTAAAAATAATTAAATTTTCTATTAAGACAGAGAATTTATTTTTCTGTAAAAAGTTGCAAAAGACCCTGGGGCTATTGTTAAAAAGCAAAAACTGGTAGTGAAAATGAGTTAGTCACTAATTACCAAGCAATCTGATGCTCTTCATATTTACCCACAACTCAAAAACAACTGGTTTCTAAGAAAATTTACGAGTAGATGAACAAATATCCTGATAACTTCAGAAAATAACATCTTAAAATCTATTTTACGTTTAAAAACTAACATTCAAATGGTCAATAAATTTAAGGACATAAATCAAAGTAATTTAAAAGATGTTATCTCTTATTTTTGTCTGTTTCTCAAGTATCCCTTAAGAATTATTTTTAATTCATGTCTTCATATGCTACTTAAAGACTGGATAAATAAAACTCAGAACTAAGTGTATCATGTAAAAATAATACTGGAATTCATTATGAGATCTTTAAGTACTTGACAATTACATTTTTATTTGAAACATATTATTTAGTAGCATCATATATGAAATTCCACATATAATTGAAGCTTTAATAGCAACTTGCTTCTACTTTACCAGTTTAAACTTGTTTGTATAAAAAAGATTTGAACCATAAATGTAAATAGATTTCTATATTTTAAAGACAGAATTCTAGCATAAAAATGAAAAATTAAACTAAACTTTTTAAGTCAATCATATTTAAGACATATACAATCAAAATTCTGTTGATATTGAAGAGAATTCTCTTTGGAATTGCTATCTAATCTAATGATTCACATTGTGCATGAAATATTTTGCAACAATTATTTGAAATATCCTTTGCTCTCCTGCATAACAAGTCTCACACCTCTGAAAAAATAGTTGATATAGAAAAAGCCAAGTATTTTTAAAAGTCAAATATTAAAGAAAATACATAGTACATAGTCAATGCCAAATTTTTTATTAAAATTTAGTGTAAGTGAGCTTGAGAATTATCTGTAAATTTTGAAGACACTTCTAGAAATGTTGTGAAGTATTTGCCCAATTAGAATAAGGTTTTAGATTTTTAATTGTACCAGATTGAAAATCAATATTTATCTAAAGACTTTTTAAAGTTTTACACATTCAAACAAATGAATAGCAGATTCTTCTTTATGTATTTAGATGAGAAACAGAGGATAACACACCTGGAGGTTCCATAGTTGGGACACTGATTTTTCTAAACATTGAAAAACATTTTCACACTGAAGATGTGCTACTTAAGATTCCAGGATCTGGAAATGGCTAGAGTTTTTCCATCTCAGAGAAACTGATATTCGGGGCCAAGTAATCGTTCTGAAGACTGTACCCCAGATTTTAAGTTGTGAGCAACACCCTGGGTATCTACTCATTCAACGTCTGTAGAAAAATCCTCAGACATGACAATTTAAAAGGTTTCCAGATATTAACAATATTCCTCTTGGGAGGCAAAATCGCTGTTAATTAACAACTATCAGACTAGGTGATTATAAATTTCTTTCCTTCCTCAAAATATATTTTTAGAGAGTATTGTTACACATCCTACAGTTACAAAGGCAAATAAACCAAAAAAACAAATGTCATAGTTTTTCTATTTATATTTATCTACACAGAAAGATTTGTAATGAGACATTCTGATGAAGGTGTTTAAAATTTGTCTCCATAAAATACACTCTAGCAAGAACTAAAGTATTAATGTGCACATTAACATGCATGTCTATGTACAGATAAAGACACAACTGTGCTTATGGAAATCTAAAAATGCAGTCATGCTCCTAGCAAAGAATGCCTTAAAACAATGATGATATAATAACTAGTCAACAACCTTCAAACTTACTTAAACAGCATACTTTCTTATAATTTATACACTAGCTTAAAAACAACATCCCATGTTGGGAGAACCAAGCAAAACAAAAATGGTGGCCATTATACAGATCTTGACTGTGGCTTTAAACTCACCATAAACATTTTATGTTACTTAGTTCCTCCATGGCATCTGCATTTTTGTGACCCTCTTGTCTTTTTCTGCCTATCATCACAGTGATTCTGTCACCAACTAGACCTCAATCAAGAAAAAAGAAAATATTTTTCCTGAGACTGACCACTTATTTCCAGACATCCTTTTTCTCAAACATCGTATGCCTACCACAAAAATGGTATAATTTGAAGTATAATTAAATGTTCAAATGTAATATTTTGATAAATTAAATAATAGAATTACTAAAATAAGAACATTCCAATATTTTTTCCTTTAAAAAAAATCAACTTACCTCATTTATGACTTTGCCGACTTTGTACGTTCATAAACTACCTTGCAAAGCATTTTGACCCATCAAAGGCCCACCAAAAGGCTCAGTTTAGATATACTGATTGAGGAAGAGTTCTTACTAAAATACCTTATTACACATGAATAAAAGATTCACAATGGTTAGAATTCACTGTCCATAGGAGAATACCATAAAGCATATGTTATTAAGAATATAACACTATAGGCCATAACAGTCCCTAAATAAACCTGAAAGCTTGTCATGAAGTTAAAATGATATTCCAGTAAATTGATAAAATTAATATACTATTTTAAGTCAAAATTGTTTAGCCATGAAGAGGTCTCCTGGTCATGCTGTTTTTATTTTAATTAAAGAATCTCTTCTGTAGTTATTGATGTGTGAACATATTTCCATAGAGAATTATTTAAATGAAGAGCAAGGTACTCAAATACAGTCAAATATGCTTATTTAAATATGCTATATATTCATTCTTCGGGAAGCTATCCTAATATAAAATCAAAAGTAAAACATGCCATAGGTAATTATTAGTGGCTCAGCTGTCAGTTAGTCAAATCAACTAAAAGGCCAATTATTCTAAGGATATTCAGGATGGAGAGCTCATTGTTGCCATTAGGTTTTCTCGAGACAGTTATGGCTACTTTTATAACACATTCTTTTCCTAGCAGAACATTTGGCATATATTCTCCTATATTATAAAGTATCCCTAATTTTTGAATTTTTAACATCTTGCAAAAATATGATGCTACTTTTAAAATTAACATAAGATACTGAAAGAAAAATAGGTAATTAAAAGTTTAGGTTGTTACAACTATTTTTCTCAGTTTTACAACAATTGTCACCCAAGAAACTCAAGTAGAATGTATATTATTCCACACAATATAAACGCTCTGAAGATTCATTTCATGACAGTGTAAGTACACTTAACACCATTAAATTATACCCTTAAAAGTGGCTAAAATGATAAATTTAAGAATAGCTGCTTTGCCACAACCAGGAGATTTTCTAAGTCAGTTCAGGTGATTCTACTGAGGCATTCTCTACAAATACGGAGAATGCTACAGTTTGATAAAACAACCCCCTACCATCTCTTCTGTTTAATAAGCAAAAAAAAAGAAAGAAGTGTAGACATCACAGTGACTGCTATCCATTTCCCCAGATTGAGTACCAAAGACAAAGTGCTTCCTGATGGGAGAAATGAAGAGAAGGGGTAAGAAAGAGAACTAAGAAGAAGAAGAGGGAGAAGAAGACAAAGAAGAGGAGAAAAGGAAGAAAGAAGATACATTTGGGAAAAATGAACATTGTAATTTTAAGAAATCTCACAACACGGAAACCTGTCTTACTCATCTATTTCCTAGAATTGGCTTACTACATCAATATGTCACTATCTCTTGAAGATAATTTTTATTCCTGAAGATAAAGTATAGCATTAAGCAATCTTTTTAAAACTTTTGACTTTCACAGAATGACTTTTCACTGTTGAGTCCCTAGAATCCCTAACAGCAGTATGGAAAGAATTGAATGACTCAAAGCAGCAATAAACAAGACAGTAATAATTGTTAGCGTGACATAACAATGTTCTTCTAACATATTCAATACATTCAAGCTTATAACATTACATCACACCAGCATTCACTGGTGTTGTTCTACAGAGTAGCCTACTGCTCCTTTTTCTTCATCATATTTACAAGGTGAAATCTCACTTTTCCCAATGAGCAGACACTGGCCTGACCTTAGCCTGTGTGTGTATCTAGCCTAGGCTCATTTCATGGTGCACACAGCATTAGAAGTGGTTTGGGAAAAAAATCATGCTTCAATGGCTAAGATATATTTTATATCTAAGAAATTTTTTCTCATAATTATTTATTTGCATGATACAGTTTTCCATTTAAGAAGAAACTAAACATTGTCCCCAACATATTGAACAAGAGCCACTGCTAAAATTTAAATGTTTTTATTTCTAGCACTTTTTTCTGCACACGTGGATTTTTATTGATGTCACAAGAGGATGATGTACATATAATTTGTCTCAACTTTCTTCATTTAGCTATTAAAAAGTTTCTTCTTATCTTAAAATTAAAAAAAGAAGTGGTTTGATTCATGATTTTTTTGTGACACCTCACAGCAACAGCATCATATTCATGTGCAGTTTTAAATGATACGTTCCATGTTTTTACCAAGATTTGGTTTTAAAACATGAATGTGCCATGAGGCACATCAGCAGAGGCTTTTAGTTCACAAGCATGTGTATAAGACATTATAGAGGCAGATACGGTGACTCATGCCCATAATCCTAGAGCTCTGGAGGCTGAAGCAAGAGGATTATGGTGAGCAAGGGCAAGGCTGGGCTACAGGAAGACCTGTTTCAATAAACTCAGTAGCAAAAGAGAGACACGTTTTGGATATGTTTTAGAAAATACTGGCCTTGTATTCACCCTTATTTTCCCTAAACCAAAACTTTTATGAGGCATGTTTCTGCAACAGTTCTCCTAAATCTATATTGAAAAAAACTTTCACTAAAAGAAACATGTATACCCTAAAACTAGAAGCAATATAGATATGAGACCCTATCTTGGTATTTTTTTATCTTTTAATACAAAAAGGACACAGATATTATTTAACTTTTATTTCCCCAAGGCATAAATTAAGTAAATAAAAAATATTATCATCAGCCTGGCACTGTTAAATTCTCTGGTGTATTAAAGAAACATATGATGAATTTCTTTTCTCCAGGCACTAACTACTGAGTTTTTTCTTTATATTGAGTTGCATTTCAAAGAACAGAGAGACAGAGAGACAGAGAGAGAGAGAATATTGCAAAGCCCACTTCTTTCAAGCAGTTATATCATGATATTGAAACCCACTTAATAGTTCTGTGAACTCTACAGATCAGTACAAATGTAAAATTATAATACTGTGGCATGAGAGGATCCTAGCTTGTATTTTCATGTTAGAAGTAGGAAAACCAATTCCAAAACTTTTAATTCACTTGAATCTGTGATCCCTCCCCAAGATTAACATAATCAATAATATTCACAATATTAGATCAAGTAGTAAACACGTATCCCACATAATTGTGATGAAAAAAGTTAAAGCCAACATGACAACAGAATTCAACTATAGTTTCCTTGCCCTTTTTTTTTGTTTTTGCTAAATCAAAATTAACATAGTTGTACCATTTGACCAGTCAAGTTGAGAGACAAAGCACAGTCTCAGCTACAAACACAGAGAGAGAGAGAGAGAGAGACAGAGAGAGAGAGAGAGAGAGAGAGAGAGAGAGAGAGAGATGTAATTATTTAGCTAATGTAACTATTAAATGGAATTTCTCACTTCTTTGAACCACATCAAATGAAGTTAATAAATTTTAAGATCCTAGTACTGTTTATGTTTATCATGGTGACATCCTTCTTTTTCCAAATGTTAAACAATAGAATCGACTGACTGTGAAAAGATAAATTATATCATAAAGCTCAACCACAGTTCACATCCTTGTTACTAAAGAAGTAAGAAGGCTATCACTTTTTGCATGAACTTGTATCCAGTTGTAAATGCTGTAATATTCCGTTCAAACACACACACACACACAAACACACACAATATTAGAAATCCAAATTTCATGAGAACTCAAGGCCTTCAAATGTTAGCACATACAAAATGCCTACTTGAAGCATTTGGTCCCATTGGGATCCTGAATACTGGAAGCTGACAGGATCTGAGGCTGCTTTTTCCACCTGTTTAATATATATATATATATGAAACTAAAGCAATTCTTTTGTTCTTTAAAGCTATGAGTTTGTTCTGCTGCAAGCTAAATTAAGCCATATTTCCTGCCTGTAGGTGAGAAAGAACAGATAATAATTCTCTTTAGAGTATTTCATATCTTCACCTACAAACCACTGAAATGAGTACTTAGAATATTTACAAAGAACAATAGTGAATTCATAACCCAAATATTCCTTCAACACACTCAATTTGCTTGATTGTGACTATACACTGTGAACTAGCTCAAACTGACTGGGTTAGCTGTACTAAGAAGCACACTCATCATATGTATGGGCAGGCATTGCTACAGCAAAACACAAATAAAATCTTTTCTTTACACAACACCTTAACTGTTTCACACACATAGTTCTAAATGCCATCATCCTGTATAGGAAAACATTTTTCTTCCTTAGGTTGGTAAGCATTTCACTTTTAGAAGGGCCAACAATTTCTGGCTCTGTATATACTCTGGCTTGCTCCCCAAAAGGCCATGTCATTCTCAGACAACTTAATCAGTGGCTACATGGAGGAGAGCAAGGCTGCAATCTTCCTGATCATTTTAATGAGGACCCCTGGCTATTCAGCCATTGAAATATAATTGACTTGCTCTTCTTTTATTTTCATAATAGACACTCCAACCTAGACCACATTTATTTGGCTATAAGAAATGTCAGGAAGAATTGGAACTTTGCACAGTGTCCCCATTAAAACTGAAAACATGCCACCCTGTCTTTAACATGAGCTGCAATCGCTTTGTGTTGTTCTCATTATGCAATGAAAGATGCAAATGTTACCCGTGCTTTTTCACCAAACTGCAAAGCCAAGAAAATAAGCATCCAAATAACTTACTTTGTCTGCATCTTTTTCATATAATTTATTAACATACAAAAGAGAGAATAGAAATATAAAATATAAATGTTAATTTTGTTACTGATTTTTACTAAAACTGAAAAATGGGACTCATGACTACTCTGCTTCATACCAAGCAAAACTTTTTGCCCATTAAATTATGTGATCTGTTCAATGAATAAGAAAATGTTATTATTATAATAAGGTTTAGGCTGAGAAGTTTAGATTTACTAAAATTATTACTACAATTTTTGAAGCAATGATTCCTGTAAATTATTGTTTTCTTTTTAGAGTTTCATCTTAAATAATCAAAACACTATTTTTTAGAATGGAATTTCATCATAAGATAAGTTTAAAAGTTAGCCTTGCATCAAAACTATTAATTTTATAAACCCATATAAAAAAGGCTAAGAGTCTTGTTTTCTGATATTTATTTCCTAGCATGGATCAGTCACATTTTAAATGTCAGATATTTGGTTAAATTACAATTATTCCACTTATTTCTATTTCAATTAGGATAAACTTCTCATAAAGTAGTGATGTTGGAAGAAAGGGATTCCACACTGCATACTACATAAAATAACTCACTTCTGGAGTGAAATTGAATGATGTTATTTTATTACTATTGTAACATAAATTCTATTTCCATAAATATGTTATCAACTGCATACATATTCATAAATATATACATGTATGATTATATTATTTACAGACTTATACACAAATGTGTACACTCATATACACAAATGTTTTTTGCACTGGTTTGTAGTTTTTTAAAGAAAAGAAAATGAACACTGGAAACAGACAAGAAAGGTTCACATCTCTTCAATTTTTTTGACAGACTCAGCACATTACACAGCTGAACTCCTTGTTATTAAAAATAGCTCTCTGTGAATAAAAAACACAAAACCAAAACATCATTCATGCTTACGAAGTTGGTATAAGTGAGAGATTGGTGTGTGAATGTAGCGAGTGTTGAAAATCAGTGCTGTGCAGAGCACACTAAGCAGGACCTCATCCCAAGAAATGCAAGTATATAGCATTTGAGATCCACAGGGAGTACACTGCAAACTGTTAGCAGAAATTATTCCCAGGGGTTAAACTAAAGTACTACACTAAATATAGTTGCTTGAACACTCATGCCTCATTCCTTCATTTCAGCAGCATCTGCTGAGCATGAGACAGGGCCAAAGCACTTTCTAGGAGGCTGAAGTAAGGTGGGCAACCAAACCAATTTGTCTTCTTGAGCTCATTTTAAAAACAGAAGAAACATCCCGGGCATCAACTACTCCGTGAAAATAACTGTCTTTGAGATTTCTTGCCCTTATCTTTCTGTTAATTAAAACTTTTTCTAATATTAATCAAATCAATTAGATATTGACAAAAGCATCACTGAAGCATTTTAGTAGGCCCAACAGATTTTGCAAAATATTATGTGGTATTTTATTATTCATAACTTAGCTTTACAGCTAAATAGTTTGATGATCAATTACATAATAGTAATAAGTACAATTGTGAGTTTGCTAAATATACTTCATATAAAATAGGATAACCATATTGCCAGATATACAAATTTTTTCACAGGTCACATATATAATCCAAAGAAAATATTAATTTACAGATCAGAAATAGTTTGATATCAACTTATCACTGGCATATATCAGAAGCTTTCAGTATTTGATATTAAGGCTACAAGAGTATAGTGTATTTTATAAAATCTTTTCTAGTTTACTACAACTGATACTAAAGATGTTAGTATCAATTTAGTTTCAATTTCAACATAATTTTAGTTAGTACCCTTCTAAATTTCCTATGTCTTAAGATTTATATTTTTTCTTTAAACTAATTCTTAATCAAATGATTATTCACATAAGTTGCTTTACTTCTGTTTTACTAAAAGTAAAAGTTTATAAACTATAGTTCATATTCAAGTGTTCTGAGGGGAAAAAAAAAACTGGTTACTTCTAACAGATATGTTCAACACATACCAAGGGGAATAAGTGACAGATAGACCTTAAATGTTTACTGAGAAACCACAGTCTACTATGATTACACCAATTACTTCTAATAAAAATGCTTCAGTGTTTTAAGCAACACCTATTGGAATGAGACCAAAATGGCAGAGCCGCATACCCAAGGCCCCTAGTAATTGCTGTAATTTAAGGAATGTTTCACTAGATGGCAGTACAGTTTGACTAGCTTCAACTCTTCAGCTTTAGGATTAGAGCTAAGACATCACATAAGAGGTACTAAAAGTAGATCTCTGTGAATATAAACCACAAGCCAAGCATTGGAGAACAGATTTCCAATGCTCATTTTAACAACATCTAAATACATTTACTATGTTACTTACCTTCCAGTATCCCAAACTTAACTGTGCTTACAACACTAAGTGATTCATATTTTCAGTCTCTCTCACTTCTAAATTCTTAATCAAGGTGTCTGTAATGGAAGAGAGCATCCATTTTTAAGGACTATACAAGGTGATTCTAAGATAATCTGCCAAAGTGACATATACATCTAACTCATGAGTGCCAAACAGTCTTCATGTAGTCTTGTGGTGCATCTTCTTGATCTTTTCTTCATTTTCTGCACATTTAAGTTATTGTACTCAAATAACAGCATGCCAAAGAAATTAATAAAGAAACTATCTCTGATTTAGGTTATTGTTTATTCAAAGACTTGTATTGCACAAATCAATTGGTCTTATAATAAAAACTCAGAATCAGATATTGGGGTAAATCTGAAAGATCAAAGAGACAGAGGAACAAACCACAGCCACTTCTCACCTTACCAACTCCTCTGAAGGACCAAACTCCTGTCTCCTCCCGCCTTATATTCCTTTCCCTACCCAGTCATATCACCTCCTATTTCAACCTTTCTAGTGCTGGGATTAAAGGCATGTGCCACAACTGCCCAACCTCTATGGCTAACTCTGTGTCTGTCTCTGCCCTCTGATCTTCAGGCATACTTTATTTTTTTTTACTACAAACAATATACCACCATAGACTTATCCCTTAAAAAAATAAATGGCCATGAAGGAAGCCCTAAACCAAGATGAACTTAATGTTTGTGAGGGAGTTGATTGTACAAGCTACTCGTAAAGCAACCAAGATGCCCTTTGTCATCTGCCAAGCATTCTTACTCTTGAAGTAGACCTCTCAAAATACACCTACAGGCCCAGAGATGTGGCTCAATGGGTAAAGGTGCCTGCCGCTCAGCCTGACAACCTGAATTCAATCTCCAGAACCCATGTGGGAAAAGAAAAGAATTGACTTTTGAAATTGCCCTCTGATCTCCACACATGCACACTGTGGTTTGAAACTATGCCCATACACAAACACAATATAAGTAAATACATAAACAAATACATAAAATATATTTTAAAATGGTAAGGAGCCTACATATTTCTTGGACTCTTCTGCCTGACTGGTGGTCAGCCATATAGAATCATCCCCTCCTACATTCTTATGTGTAATTTGACTACCCCATCCCACATGGACCATTATCTGCCCACTAGTTCTCATTAGTCAGCATACTGATAAAGATCATATATAAAAATGGCCTTGATTGCTTTTCAGGATTAGTGGCTGTGACCTATGATGTTAGCCTGTGCGTGTCTAATTCTAAAGGAATAGATGGAATGACAGTTTAAAGAAGAAAGGACCTTTGAATAATTGCTACATGTTATTGTTGTTGATGGTCTCATGTGTCTTTATGTGTTCAATGAAAGTAGCTTCAACTAATTGGCAACTTAGTTTGTTTTTATTGACTTGGGGTAATTAGCCTCCAATGTTCCAATATATTTCATCTGTTCTTATGTCAGAGCTTCTATAAGTGATATTATTTTTATTGCCTATAGTTTACATAATTATTCAAATAATTATATGGTTTAGTATTTCCTTGAATCTGTTGGTATAAAAATTTTGTCAGATTTCTATATTGAAATACTTTTTATTTCTAAAATAAACACTACTCCATGTGAACAACTGCTCTTTGACATCCTCTTCCCACTAGATTGGGCTAACTAGTGTTTTTTTCTTAAATAAACTTCAATTTGTGTTCATGCATGAAGCAAGTGATATATTGTCTTCATAATATTAAGCTTTAAAAATATGTTGCTCTCCTAAAGTGAGTGAGCTGACTCTTATTGTCCTGTAATTTTAGATTAGATTCATACAGGACTAGACCTTTAAAAGTTACCTAGCCCACAGCAGTAGAAAACATCTGGGCATGACATCTTTTAAGGAAAAACTCATGCTATAGTGATTGGTCCATTGTGATTTTTCTGCTGGGGTGCAAGGGGAAGACTCATCTAGTGTTTTCTTAGAAATAAAAGTACTTCTTCTAATTTCCTAAAAATATTGTCTTAGTGTCATATATAACACTCCCTTGCAGATCATTTTCTGGATATTTGTGATTATGTCTATTATTTTTTTAATTTTAGTATTCAATAGATATATTTAGCCCCTAAAGAAATGGAAAATATTTGAGTTACCAATAGCTATAAAATTAAAATAATTTGTTGTGTCATATATAGGAGCTGGGAAATTTTTTATGTGTTTTTTAATATTTAGGTTTTCTTTTTCTTATTACTGCTTTTGGTTTTGTATTACTTTTCAATATTTTGCACCATATATTTTAATCATATTCTTGACCCTCCCTAAGTTCTACCCAGGTCCTACCCACCTCCCTACCCACTCAACTTCATGTTCTTTCTCTCAAAATAAATAAACAAATAAAACTAAAAATGCCAAACCATAATCAGAAAGAAAGAAAAAATTCAACTCTCCATTTTATGGTGGCTAACTACTCCTGAACATGAGGTCTGCCCTGGAGTCACTCCATTGGGAAAAAAAAACTGATTTTCCCTTTCTCATAAGTTCAGTACTTATGAGAAAATGGCAAATAGCTTCTTGGCAAGACAGGAACTTTGTGTCCACTTCCTCCTCCCCATCTGAGATTTCATTTGGCTTGAGCCTGGTTTGGTGTGTGCAGTCACAATCTCTGTAAGCTCATATGTGCATCAGCCTTGTTGTGTCTGTTACCACTACCTCTGTCTGCTTACAGTCTTCCTGCCTCCTCTTCCACATAGATCCCTGAGTCTATAATCATTTATTTTGATTGCCACTTCCCAGCCCCATATCCCCCCCTCATATTTCCACCTCACACCTAGAAAGCTAATGACAAAGCCCAGTGCTCCCTGTGATGATGCTAATGTCAAGTTCAAACAAAGAAAGCCCTATTCCATAAAAGCATAGTTACCTTCTCACAATAAAAATACAACCCAGGTACCTTTCTCTACCTTTCTCAAATTACTTCTGGTTCTGCTTAGGAGCTTGCCCTCATTATGGGGCCTCATTATGTGGGCAGTAAGCTTCTTCATACTTTCTTAGTACATTAATGGTGTCTTCAATTTTGACATCCAAACTATTTGGATAGTGATGGTTCATTGCCCCTCAGTGGTTCCCTCAGTCAGCTCTGTGCACAGGATGTCTGGGTAGTGAGCACCACCACATAGGATTCATTTGCTCTTGCCTTGGTCCACTAGCCATCTGGTGCTGCTTTAACTTGCCTTTACGGAGTCCTGCCAAGATTCTGTTCCAGATATTACCAAACTAAATCTAAACGTTTTGTAGCCTGCATGCTGACATATAGGACAAGATTGAGATCTTCTCATTCATCTGTGTATTCCAGTTTGAATTATGTGCCTGTTTTCAGCCTAAGACATAACTGCCATTATGTCCCAGGGAACAGCTCTCACCCTGGGGCCTTTGGTTGTGTGTCACAACCAGGCATTGTATCCTGAGCTACAGTGGGATATGGGGAAAATGTTGATCAGCATATGAACATGTGGGACTGTTAAGTCATTACTATGTGAGGTAATAGTCATCATGTGGCACATAGAATTCACACTCCTCAAAGTGACTAGCTCACTAGGATTCTACAAAATGTCACTGCTGGTGCTGCCTGTTCTCTGCTGTCCAAAACGATCCTGATAATCATGGTTTGAGAGAAAAAATTCCTAGCAAGCCATGATGCTATCACGAAGTTAATTCCAACCCAATGTAATGCAGAGTTCTTAACTCAAAACAGGAACCATTTCATAGGTAAGGCCCCTGATCATAAAGAAATTAATTTGAGCTTTTCTAAACATTCTCATTCTCTCTTCCGTCACATTTTATCTAATGGGAGAGACAAAGAGAGAGACTGAGGAGTAAGACTATACAACAACGAAAGAATTAAAGGATACTGGCATATACCTCATGAGTTCTGAATCAACTTTAATATCGGATAAAATGTACCCAGTGTCATAAACCTGTTGAGATTAGTTGATATGATGGCTCATGTTACTACTTTAGCTGGGGATCATGCTAGAGAGATGGCTCAGCCACTAAAGACTAGGCTCACAACTAAAATACCTACGATTCTGCTCTAAACTTGGGTGAACCACTGAAAATAAAATAGGAGAAATAGATATGCCTCACTTTAACTTTACTGTCACATAGTTAAAGTCTTTGTTTCTGCAAAAACAACCCTAGTGGGCCATTGAATAATGTATTGAAATTAGATAAAGTCTTTGACACTTGAAGTAAGATTAACTTCTCCTAACCCTGTTTAAAATACTTAGTTGTGACTCAGTGTAAACCAAAGCAGAGCTTCCAATCCACCATTTAAAGCCTGTTCAGAGAAGAGAAGATTACCTACAGTTTACACTTTTAACAGTCCCAGGGCTCACCTTCAAAGTGAAATAATGATCAGCAGTTCAGAGGGAAGGCTCACAGCCTTGTTGCCATGGCCAACCCACATCCAGTACTAATGGAATTACATACTCTGCAGTGAAAGGTCTGGAGAAAGAATCCTGTTAAGTGCTTATTTCACCAGCCTTAGAGCCACACTTGACTCTCACTTCTAAATGGACACAATAAACCTGTTTCAGGATATCTGAGGCAACACAACCTTAGCAGGCAAAAGCCAGTTGCATGCAACTTTCTCTAGATTAACACACTTATTACATTACTTTCATCGCTTCGTCTTCTGGGGATACTATTGAATACACTCATTCAAGTACTGACAAAAGGAGATAGACTATTATCCCACACATATTACAGCCCTGCCACCTCCATTGAATTATTGAAACTTATTCAATAGACTGAAGTCTGCTCAACCTTTCAACAAGTCAAGAAATAGATATTGGATCAACACACTGAATGTTAGAGGAGGTTCAACATCTTCAAGTATTTATTAATGTCTGCAGGCAGCACTACTTTCATTTTGAACTATTCTTAAGTCCAATATTAACCCATTGTGATTAGAGTGCACCCTAAAATTCAAATTTATCTAAATTCTAACAAAACAGGAAATCCCACTGTAATCCCCAAAGTCCTTCTATGTACAGACTTTCACTTGAAACTTCCTTTCATGGTTCATGTCTCCAGTCCACCCTAGACAGCCACAATTGTTCCCAAACTTCTGAGACATGGATACACCCTCCTCAGCCCCAACGTGCTTGCCGGAGTCCTCAAAAATCTATGGAAATTCTTCAAAATGTAGCATCTCATAGATCCTGAATTTGTAACTTCCTTTTAACTACTCATCATGTCTTGAGTCATGGAAGCAGACTATGCAAGCTCACCTTGGTATAAAGGTTCTCTCACTAAAAAATGGAGTTAAATCTGTGCTTGTTGCCATATCTCAAGAAAGATTAGCCTCCTTGAATTCATTCCCTTGCTAAATTTCACAGTGCTAAGTCAGCTCTCCGTTGTACCACTTGACTATCTATGAATCATCTTAGGACCACCTAAGTTAGCAGAAAACATTTTAAGGGTGATGTTACCACCACCATTATACATGAGTTTCCTTCAGATTCGCTCACTTCTCTTTGCAAAAGGAATTGGTTGTCTTTGATGGAAAACAGACCAATATAACTACTATCTGAGCTACAGACATTCATCTTAGTCCGATCTGTACATTCTTATAAGTTCTTGCATCATTATGAGAGGTCTCTTCATTGATGATTATTTGTATTTAAGACTGATCTCTTTAGGGTAAAGAACTCAGAGTCATTTGCCTAGGATCATTTTCCAAAACATAAATCAAAATCACGCTACAAAATATGCAAAAATATCCACTACAGTAAAAGGCCTCACCAAGGTAGTCTTTATCCCCTTCAAATTTTCAGGCATTGTCTATGGCTGCAGCTGAGTTGGCTGGAAGCCACCCAAGCAAGTTCTCTGAACAAGCCCCTCCTCAAGCAAGCCCCAACCAAGGTATGCCACTCCAAAGAACAAATATGTGATGGGAAGGTGGGAAAAATAGAAAACACAGAACTAGAGAGGAAGGCAAAACTGGAGACATGATGGTGAAGATGAGTGAGAAAGATGGCTGAGGTCTACATGCTGTTGTTGCCTTATTGGGACAGCAGGATGTTCTACAATAGCCTGGAGCTAATCAGACACAGGCTCAGCCCGCAACCTGCTGCTGAGCATAGGGATGCTGCAGGCTCTGGGCAACAATAGAGACACAAGATGAGGAAAGTTTGACTTTCTGGATTGGAAAGGAGCTCCGTGGTCTGCATGTGTCCATGCTGCTATACCAAACTGTGATGACCTGAGATCCCTGTGGACATATGTAATCTGTGCTGCTGCTCAAATCGTCATTGATGACCTCAGGTTTTGCTGCCTAGGGGAGCCATCCTGATGTGAGTGGTATGTGTAACCACCTGAGAACATGTTGAGGCTTAGGATCCTTGCAGCCTCTGGGGCATCATGGGTCAGTAATCCTGATATTGCCAAAGCCATGTTGATGTCTGTAACTCGTATTACCACTGAAGCCCATGTGCATTCCAGAAATCTGGGCTGACACCTGAAGCCATGTTCATATAAACTGAATGCAGGAGAGCTGGCCCCACCCTTCACCAGCCCCACAGTACTGAGATACAGCTGGTGGTATGAGCACAAAAGATCTAGTCCCATCCCATTCTGACCACAGCACGGCTTTCCTCAGCTTGTGGCTTCCAGAGCAGATGCAGGTGTAAAACAATTCATCCTCCCTTGGGGGCTGGCTACTAGGGGTTTGACTATGCTCCAGTAAATATATGGACAACACAACATAGACTTGAACTTTTGGAGGGAGAAAGAGGTGGCCATGAGGGGACAGATATATGAAGACTGGGAAGTGAGTGCAGTTGGGGTGCATGATGTGAGATTCCAAAGTAATCAATATTATTTTAATTCCAGACATATTGATGGTAACAAAAGCTTCTGTTCAAAATATGTAATTGTGTGCTTTATAGTTTCTTCTTTTTGAAACAGGGTCCTGCTATAAATACATCACACAGGATGCCTAAAGCCTCTGGGCTCAAGTTTTCTAGTGTTTTAAGGAGCTGAGAGTACAGATGCGCAAGTATGGCCAACTAACATTGAACACTTGACCAGTACTTTTAACAGAATGTCCATCAGGCAGTAGGACTCATTCCTGATGACTTCCTTATACAAGTTCAAAGTCCATAAGTGAAGCAGCATATTTTGATCATCTGTTAAATGTCAGAAATGGATTACCTGACTCAACACTAGATTTCTGGCTGCTCATAGCTTTTAAGCCCTTACACTTTCCCTTTTCTTTCTACTCCATATCTTGGGAAAGCCCAAATGTTACTACTATGGTGTCAGTGAAGATCCTAGACATCAGCTTTGACCTGCACACAGGAACCCACACACACACACACACACCCCATAAAACCAGAATTGGTCCCCTCTGCTTGGCTCCCACTGACACTTTGGACCTGCTCTGGAACTTGCTTTGCTATAACCCTTCTGTGGTGAATCCCAACCAAACAAGGCAGGAAAGAGAGTCCATACCACTTCTGTAGAAAGATCACAATATACCTCTACTCTATCTCTAACCAGACTTAATAAAGTGATCAGAAATAAGATTAATTTAAAAATCAATTTTTCAAGTATTTACAATAGCGACTCATATAAAATGTCAAAAATTCATTTAAAATAATGAAAGTATTCACAATATACATATATGTGCTAGAAGAAACAAATTACAGTTTATCAAGGTTTTTTCAAAGAACTTAAGACTGATCCTAAATATATGGAGATGTTTATGTCTAGATAAGATGACAGTATTTTTTACTATTATTTTTACTCTGATTGACCTAGGGCCCAGGCATATAATTTGCTAGCACTTGCTCTCAATCTAACCCATCTTGTTCAGCCATGCGGCTCGCTCGGTACCTTTTCTCAGAGCAGCATTTCAGCTTCTTTCCTCTTCATCTGCTGCTGTCTCCTCATCACCCATCCCTGTAGCATCTGTCTGGAGTCTGTTTTGTCTGGCATCGGTGACAGTATTATTTAAAGTATTTATTCTTATCAATTTTTTGCAGAAATATGGCCTAATTCTGAAAAGAAATTAAGAAGTAGTTATCAAGAGTCCAGGCTAGTTTATATCAACTTGATCCAAGCTAGAGTCATGGGGAGGAAAGAACTTCAGCTGGGAAAATGCCTTCATAAGAACTGGCTGTGGAAAAGCCTGTGAGGCATTTTCTTAATTAGTGATCGATATGGGAGGGCCCAGCCCATTGTGGGTGGGGCCATCCCACAGCTGATGATGCTAGCTTCTACAAGAAAGCAGGCTTAGCAAACCAAGGTAAGTCAGCCAGGAAGCAGCACTTCTCCATGGCCTCTGAATCAACTCCTGCTTCCAGGATCCTGCCCTGCTCGAGTTCCTGTCCTGACTTCCTTCAATTATGAACAGTGATATGGAAGTGTAAGCCAAATGAACCTTTTCCTCTTTAGTTGCTTTGGTTGTGGTGTTTTATTACAGCAATAGTAACCCAAACTAAGACATCAGGTATAAAAGCTGACTATAAGTTTACTACAATAAAAAGAGTTTTGTGTTGGCATAAGTTAATGTACAATGAGATCAGTGCCATAGACATAAGCATTCAGAAATAGCTATATCCATCAGAACTGGCATTCAGTAATGTAGCATTAAGTACAGAAAAAGAAAAATGTTTATGTTTTACCCTATGTCTCAATCTATCTCTGTGCCTAGTCTCTACAGCACACATAAAGGACTATATTAGCTGGCTGACTATTGCAAACTGAGGAGATTGCTCACAGCTCCAGGTTTGCAGCCACTGTTTCTGAAGGAAGAGGGCAGCAGATCTGCCTTGTAACTGGGAGGAAAAGTAGTGTCTTTGCATTTTATCTCCAAAGATAAATTTCTTGTCAACTAAGGAGTTCAGCTTTTAAAATTAAATAATAAAAGTATTAGCGTAAATTTCTGAGAAAATTACACTTGTAATACATTAAAACTATTTTTAAAGATTTATTTAGTTGATATTTTTATGAGTGCCCTATCTGCCTGTATGCCATTATGCCAGAAGAGGGCCTCAGATCCTATCACAGATGGCTGTGAGCCACCATGTGGTTGCTGGGAATTGAATTTAGGACCTCTCTGGAAGAACAGCCAGTGCTCTGAACCACTGAACCATCTCTTAAGACCCTAGAAAAACTATTTTTATTCCATGACACTGACAGCTCATTGCAGATGGAAAGCCATGGTTCCCAGCAGCTCTGTGTCAGACACTGTAAATCTCCCGCCACTCCCCCAAACATTACAGAGAATTATTATATTTTGTTCTCAACAATTATGACTTTAAAAAGTTGATAACTTTTTGGATGACTGCATATGCCTATTTATTCATTCTTCCATGCGAACTTCAGCACACCAAGGTGGCCACTTCTCTGCCCCATTGCCCATGTCTACCACCATGCCATCTGGGTTTACCTGGGTTGTGTATGCGAAGAGGACCGCAGCTCACCTCTGCGAGTGTGTGTCTATGAGACTGTGCCCAGAGATGATGAGATTGTGAGAGCTGTCACCTAATCAAGAGTTTAATCCAATAATGAATTCAGACTTTGAATAGGCTGTATTTCTCATTACTTATAGAACACATTATTAATTTCTGCAATCAAGTGCATTAAATGAGACCTTAGAATACGTCACCACTGTACAAATGAGAAAAAGTATGTCTAAGATTTCAAAGCTAAAATGGCTGTTAATTTCTATACAGTGCCAATTCAATAGAGTAATTGAGTAGACCATTAGTAATGGTGGCACTGTGGAAGGTGGGTGTGGCTGAAGTAAATGGGGTCACTGAGGGTATGACTTTAAAGAGTGCATCTTTTATTGTTATTTTGGGGATAAAAACAAACTATAATAAGGTAAAACAAAAACTAATGCATTAGAATTGAACAAAGCAAACAGACAAAAGGAGCCCAAAAGAAGGCATAAAAAACAGAAGTCCACTCATCCACACACTCCAGAACCCCATAGAAACACTAAGCTGGTCAGTTGAAACACCTTTAATCCCAGCACTTGAGAGGCAGAAGCAGGGGAATCTCAGTGAGTTCAAGGCCAGCCTGGTCTACAAAGTGAGTCCCAGGACAACCAGAGCTATATAGAGAAGCCCTGTCTCAACAAACAAAACAGAACAAAAACAAAACCCATTAAACTGGAAGCCATAATATAAACACAAAGGACCTGTCAGAAATAGGGACAGAGGGAGGAGGAAAGAAGAGAGAGAGAAAGAGAGAGAAGGAGGCAAAGGATATATATATATACATATATGTATGTATATATACATATATGTGTGTGTATGTATATATATATAATACAATAATAAGAAAATTTTTAAAAGCAAGAGCCCTGACATGACAGTATGAGACATCCACTGCCAGGCATGCACCTACCCTTAAGAATAGCTTGTTTCCTCTGGTGAGACTCCCTTGGAGAAAACTAAATTTTCACTTGCAAATGATTACCAACTGAAGTTAAATTGGAGGCATGTGTCTACTTATTTTTAGCTCTTGGACCCCAGCTGGTACAGACTGAAGGGTACGTTTGCCCTAGTCCATTCCTGTTATTCTCTTCTTTGCTTCATGATTGCCATGAAGTGAGCATCTCTGTCCCACCATACCCTCTCCCATGATGCCCTGCCTCACTGCAGGCCCAGAAGCTAGAGAACCATCTAACCATGGTCTAAAAACTGCCAGTCAATCACACACACACACACCTTTAATCCCAGCAGACTGTCTTTTTAAACACTATTTCTTATAGTTACAGGGAAGCCATTAACAGAATGTAAGTGGTGTGTTGTCTTCTCCTTATCTCCTACAGCATTCTGGAATTAGTTCTGGGTAGCATTTTCACATTTTCCTCATATTCTATTAGTAATGTTTTTCTTTCTTGCTAAATGTCAAAGGGCTGTGGATGCTAGGACTGAGTTTTAGTTGTTGCTTTACTTCTATCACCGTATAATATGCTACAATATGAGAGAGAGCTCACAAATCAATGCTCAACCAGAGAGACAAATGTATGCTTATAAAAGAGCAATTGTGACTATTAAAAAAAAAACTCACTGTCACTGTGAGCATCTACAATATTCAAACATGTTGCATAGGCCTCAGCCTCTCTGGAAAGATGAGCGAGGCCATTCTGAACCAGGGGCTTCTGAGCTGCCAGAGGAAAGGGTAGGGGAACTGGCAATGGAGGCCTTAGTGCCAGTCTCAGCAAGCCTCCCAGATTAACTGCCTGCTAAGTTGCTGTAACTCCTGTTTGTGGACAGGTGAGTCATAGAGGTTGGCCTTGTCTTGCCTCAGGTGTTTCCAGAACCATCATAATTGATAAAGCAATGAGCCCAGAACACAGCTTCTGTGCAAACATGGTGAACATCCACACTCTATCTTATTTCATAGCAAGCTGTCGACCCAGAAAAAAAGCTTCCAGAACCTCATGATCAAACACCAATTCCCAAAAGATTCCTGTTACCATGGCTTGTTTCTCTTCTGTTCCATTCTTTCCTGGCATTCTTTCCTACTTTAGGCATCCTTACTAAAATAAGACTTCAGCTCTAAGGACAGCATTTGGACCTTTCTGGCAAGGACTCCTGGCCTGGGCAAGCACACTTGATGATCATACGGTACATGGGCCCTCCTCTCATGCCCATCTGCTAGAGTGGCTCTCTGCCCACTCACACGCTCACTGGATTGTTTCACTCAGACACAGGTGCCAGGCGATCATGGGTTTAAATGAGCAGCCTACATAATAAAACAAAATTTTCCTCTTCCCTTCAGGAAGATCTTTCCCCCGTGAAAGCCTTAATACAGTCTCCTGCATGGCTTCTGAAGTTTGATTAAAGACACAGACATGATTAAACTATGAACGATACTGGAAAAAGCAAGCCCTGATCAATGAGTGGTTACAGAAGAAAAAAACCATGACCACAATAGCTATAGTGCAGGAAGATGTATGGATGAGCAATAATTAAAGGGTCCAAGTTCTCATCTCTCCAGATGTGTTGAGGTAGGATCTGTGATGGTCGGTTTTTATCAACTTAACACAAACCTGGACATATCTGAGAAGAGGAATTCCACTGAGGAATTGCCTTCATCAGAGTGTCAGGTGGCCATGTCTATAGGGGCAGTCTTGATTAACAACTGATGTGTGAGGGTCTAGCCCACCATGGGCTGTACAAAAGAGCAAGCTGAGAAAGCCATGAAAGGAAGTCAATAAGCAGCACAGCGCGCCTCTGTGGTTCTGCTTACAGTTCCTGCCTGGAGTTCCTGTCCTGACCCCCTTCATGATGGACTGTGTGCTGTAAAATGAAGTAAGCCTTTTCCTCCCCCAGGTTCCCACTGGTCATAGTTTTTTTTTAAATAAACTTTATGTATTTATATTTATTTTGCCTTGTTGTTTGCCTGGAACTGGAACTACAGACAGTTGTGAGCTGCTATGTGGGTGCTGGGAAACGAACCCCGGTCCTCTGGAAGAGCAGTCAGTGTTCTTAACCACTGAGCCATCTCTCCAACGCCCATGCTGGTCATAGTTTTAAGCCCAGCAACAAAAGGAAACTAGAAGAGATCCTTAGAAATGAAGGAAGGAAAAATCCCCTGTGAGTGTGACTATAGCTCGGCTTAAATAGAGAGAGGCAGAAGTAACATAGGAATTAGCATTAAAAATGTGT
This sequence comes from Sigmodon hispidus, assembly GCA_004025045.1. NCBI lineage: Eukaryota > Metazoa > Chordata > Mammalia > Rodentia > Cricetidae > Sigmodon > Sigmodon hispidus. Next base: position 3,841 of record PVIH01022364.1, on the reverse strand, counting down.
GCATGATCACCACTTGATGAAATCTTTATTCCTCCTAATCACAAGGGTTTTAAGAGTTAAGTTTGCATAAAAATTAAGAACATACCATTGTCACAATGGCTATGTTACAGACAGTCCAAAATATAGTGGCTTAAAACAAAAATGATCTGTCTGTGGGTTAGGAATTTGAGAGTGGCTCAAATAGCCTGGTGTAACTCAGGTCCTTGGTGGGGTTGCAGTCAGAAGCCTACGCCTGGCTCTTTCAAAGCCTTCATTTTCACATATGGCTGAAAGATTTGAGAGCTGAGATTCCATAAACCCTTAGGCATCACCCTGGCCATCGACTTGGCAGTGGCTGATACTCAACAGCAGTCAGATAGCCATTTAACACCGTTATAGAAAATCTTTCTCCATCAACATTTGTATTATTTTGTCCTAAAAAAAAAAAAGCTGCAAAAATGTTGTACCTTTGGAAAAAATACTTAAAACATGAAATTATCACAAACGTTATGGAAGAATTCCAAAACACTATTCTAGCTTGCTTTCTGTTGTTTATTTGGCTCTCACTCCAGGTCACAATCCATCCTTGAAGCCACAGTAGGAACTTGAGGCAGGAGTTTGAAGCAGAAGCCCCAGAGGATCGGTGCTTCCTAGCCTCCTTCCTCTGACTTTCTCAGCTGCCTTTCTTAGAAGGCCCAAGCCTAGGTGCCTAGGGGTAGCACAACCTACAGTGATCTGGACTCTCCTGCATCAATTAGCAATTAAGGAAATGCCTCACAAACATGGCCCTGGGCCAATCTTATTGAGCCAGTTTCTCAGTTGAGGTTTCTCCATCCTGGTGTATGTTAAATCTACAGCTAGAGCTAGCTACAGTACTAACCCTCTAGTATCCGTAGAGGAGACTAGAAACTACATGTCTTGCGTTTTGAGCCACACGAATGTTTTAATAACCACTAAATAAATTCTTAAGCAAAAAAATCTTTAAAAAATTAAAACATTGCGGAACACAAAGTAAATATATGTGTAGCAATTTTATTTGCATTACCACTCTTGATAAGCCATGCTTATGATTCTTATCCTCTTTATAGTTATTGTTAACTTTTCCGCATTTTAAATTCATTTTACTGTTTTTCTGATAAATACAAAATAAAGAAGAAAAAAAAAAAGAAATGGTATCAGCCTATGTGCCCATCAGCTAAGATGATTTACATATATGTAATGGACACACAGGAAGACAGGAAAGTGTCGAATTTATGAACAAATGAGTTTGCAACTGATGAAAGTGTATAATAGAGAATTCATTGAAAGGCTAAAAACCGAAGAATGTTTATCAATGTTAGCCCAGAAAGAAAAGTGTTAATTCCTTCTGGGTAGATTTTAATAAAGAAATGCTTCATGCTATGCATATTTATTCATAAGAAATATATATTAATGCATCTTCAAACAGGAACTTCCATAAAATAGAGTTGTATGTTGACTAATTGCTAAACATGCTGTAGCAAGATGATCAAAAGGATACAGTTCTCTACTTTACCAAGAAGTTATTCTATCACTGGTGGGGATATCACAGGACATAATTGCCAAGAGAAGAAAAATCAAATGTATATTTTATTAAAAATAATAAAAGCACATATATATATAATTAAAAAAATTAAAACATTATTGTAAAGTCCAAAAGAAACTCAAATGCCAATCTGTGGTGCCTATTAGCATATCAGAGTGCTTGTTGGTCTCCAGGCTCCTTCAGCACCTATGGCTCCTCCCAGCCCTTCACACTCCACCCCTACACTAAACTTCTCCAGTTCAGGGGCTTCCCTCCCACAGGTCCCTCATTCCTTTATACCCTTACTATTTTAGCTTTACACTCTCTTAGTGCCCTCTCTCTTGTCCCCCTTTCTTGGTCCCTCTCTCTTTCTCACTCCAGTCCTAACTCTTCTCATGGTCAAGTCCAGTGTGCAGGCAATGTTCTGTCTACCACACCCTCTCTCCGCTGTAGACTCTTCCAAATGCCTTTGATTGTTTACTCCCTCATATCTATAATAAAAGCTTTCTGCTTACCTACTTTTGAGTAGTCATGGCTTCAGTTATACAATTAGATTTTAGAAAATTTTCAAGATGTTAAATAAGTCCTCAGGTATTTGGTTAAAAATGAAGACTTGGTGGTTGGAGAGATGGCTCAGAGGTTAAGAGCACTGACTGTTCTACCGGAGCACCTGAGTTCACTTCCCAGCAACCATATGGTGGCTCACAACCATCTATAATAACATCTGGTACCCTCTTCTTCTATATACTATATACATAATAAATAAACAAATATTTTAAAAAATGAAAACTTGAATACCATTATCTGAATCTCCTTTTAAAATGAGGTGACAGAAATGATTTTAGACATTAGTCAACAAAGCAATGATATCAAAAGCAAGTAAGACAGCAACAAAATGTTGGAATTGGGAGTGTAGATAAATGGATAATATATAACATAGGGATCTGGGGACAGTGGAAACCTATGTCAGCAGTGGATGGCGACAAAATGAACATTCTTGTCATAGCTTTCAGAGTGCTTGTGTCAGGGACAGCCAACTATGAAAGTGCAGTGAAGAGAGCCCACAACCAAAACAGTCTGCCCCTTGTGTAGATTGCTTTCTTTTGCTGTGTTGAAGACCATGATGAAAAGTTACTTGAATAGAAACAGGTTTATTTCAGGTTACGTACTCTGACCATAGCCCATCATTAAGGGAAGTTAGGTCAGGAACCTGGAAACAGGAACTGAATCAAGGTCATGGCCCAGAATTCCTGTCCATTGGAGTAACAGCCCATGGTGAATTTGGCAATACCACATCAATCAGTAATTCACAAATGCCTCGGAGACTTGCCTACAGCTCAGTCTGATAAAAGCATTTTCTCAAATGAGGATCCTCTTCCCAGATGAGCCTAGCTTGAATAAAGCTGACAAGAACTAACCTGCACACCATCCATCTTAGTTGAAGAATGTAGAAGAAAAATGAAGGAAATTGAAAAGAAAATTCAATTAAAGATTTCAATAAGCTGAAAAATAAAGCCTCCAACCCCCTCCTTTACTTAGTCAGGAAAATACTGACAATTAGTTCTTTAGGCAGGAAACTAAGAGACTCTTTTCTGATGAATAGCAGGACCTAAAGATGCTGAAAGTCCAGTTACTTCCCAAAAGAAAACAGCTGAATGAGATCACCAGGAAGTTAATCCCAGGAGGGCAGGATCTGAAATGCAAGAGAACTGCTCATCTGGTATTAAGGAAATCCAGAAAACAACAGAGATAGCATTGAAAAAGAAATTATTTTTTAAAAATTAAATGTCTAATATTTTCAGAAAGTGGATGTACTAACATACCCACACAGCAAAAATTTTGAGGACAAGGAAAAATGTTTTTAAATTAAATATTATGATAAAAATTGAAATTATTAAGAAAGAGAGACTGGAGATGAGAAAGTCTATAAGAAAGTGTGGTAAAACATTTGAGAAATGTCAACCATTTTTTAAATGACTAAATTAATACAGGTTTTTCAATATCCAAATTAAAAAAAAAAAAACTACAGAGAAAACATAGAACAGGCAAAACTGGAAGCCTGAGGCTGAGGAAATGGCTTCAACCAAAGCACATGCCTCATAAGCATGAGGACTTGAGTGTGGATCTCAACAGCAAGCCTGCCATCCCAGTACTGCACGATCAGAGCAGGGCTGAGGGTGCAGAGACTACAGGATCTCTGGAGCTTGCTGGCCAGCTATTCTAGACAAATCTCTGAGCTCCAACTTCAGGGAGAGATCTTGTCACAAAAATCTGGTAGAAAATAATAGAAGACAGCATACTTCAACTTCTGACCTTTAC
>PVIH01022363.1:12727-27483 GCA_004025045.1 Sigmodon hispidus | reverse complement strand
CATAGCAGCATTATTTGTAATAGCAAGAACCTGGAAACAACCTAGATGTCCCTCAACTGAAGAATGGATTAACAAACTGTGGTACATCTACACAATGGAATACTACTCAGCAGTAAGAAAAAATGATATCCTAAAATTCACAGGCAAATGGATGGATTTGGAGAATATCCTCCTGAGCGAAGTATCACAAACTCAGAGATAAGCAGGGGATGTACTCACTCAGTAGTGGTCTCTAAACAAACAAACAGGAAAAAAAGCCAAATATGCCCAAGCAGCAAATCACAACCACTGAACAGCTTGGGATCAGAAATACCCTGGACTGACCCTTCAAACCCCAGTCCATCTATAGGAACACCTGACTCATTCTTGAGGGAGGGGGGACAAAACTGAATTTGGCCGGGAGTGAAGACTGATCCAAGCATTACTGGATCAGTGTGACCATAGGACTGTCTGCTCCCTGCCCAGGGAGGGGATGGGGAGTTGCAGAGAAGAAAAATGATCAGATGTGGTGGGAGGGGGAAGAGACTTTCAATAAGGATATACAGGGATGGAAAAAAAAATTCAGAGGGAAAGCTGAACACAAAGAAAATATATATGTAGTAATCTTATTTGTATTTCCACCCTTGATAAGCCATGCTTATGATTATTATCCTCTGTATAGTTATTGTTAACTCTTCGGCATTTTTAAATTCTTTTTACTGTTTTTTTGATAAATACAAAATAAAGAAGGAAAAAAATATTAAGCCTCTGACTGGTTATTCAGGTACTGAAGAGTGAGAGAAGCACCATCATCTACAGATCACCTCACAACACAAGCTGTGCCAATCTTTCTCAAGTTCTCATACGTTATTGCATATGACACTGTGTTGAGCAGTAGCTCAGTGTAGGACATTAATTTCTAATCACATACAAATGACCATCTTTGTTTTTTGGTTACCTTAGGAATATTGAACATGGGTCTGTGTGAAGGGGAACTACAACACTTAATTCTGTGCCAACAGGAAGGAGAAGAAAAGGAGTGGAAGCATGTGCTTCTGCGGCCTCAACACAGTGTGTCTGTGTGTGTGTATTCTAGTGTGACACAGTGTATCTGTGTGTCTGTGTGTATTCTAGCGTGACACAGTGTGTCTGTGTGTCTGTGTGTATTCTAGTGTGACACAATGTGTCTGTGTGTATTCTAGAGTGACACAGTGTGTCTGTGTGTATTCTAGCATGACACAGTGTGTCTGTGTGTTTGTGTATATTCTAGTGTGACACAGTGTGTCTGTGTGTATTCTAGTGTGACACAGTGTGTCCGTGTGTATTCTAGTGTGACACAGTGTGTCCGTGTGTATTCTAGTGTGACACAGTGTGTCTGTGTGTATTCTAGTGTGACACAATGTGTCTGTGTGTATTCTAGCGTGACACAGTGTGTCTGTGTGTATTCTAGCATGACACAGTGTGTATGTGTGTCTGGGTGTATTCTAGCGCTTACCTCCCAAAGGGCTTCAGTAATTTGCCCACACCTCTGCACATAACATCCTGTTTATGTTACTTCCTATACTACATAAATTTCCTGCCACTCATCACCATGTATTCTCCCCATTTCCTTGCATCTTTCTACTCCTAAAATATGTCATCTATTTAACAATTCAGCTGCTTTAGTGTAACACTCAAGAGAGTCTATTAGGCACCATTCTGATTACCATTTTATTACTGTATGAGAAATAGGTAAATATATTTGTGTGCCAGCATGCATTAGTCTCCCTGATTTTTATAAGCAGTTTTTTAAAGGTCATTTATAAAATATGGAATTTACCTTTCAGTTCATTTCTGGTCATATTTTCGTCACTTGAATCTCTGCTTCTAGCTAAATGACTCACATCTACTTTCTGTGGCAGAGGATCTGAGGTACTCTGTTAAAAGTAATACTAAATATAAGTGACAGAACATACCCTTGTCACCTCTAAGAAGATCTGAATACCTTATTTCAAAAACTATGAATCTGAAAAATGAAGAAAGTACGAATTGGGATTCATGTCATTTGAACAGGGTCCATATAAAGGATCTAAACCAAGTGATTTTACCTTCACATGGTCATAAACAAATGAAAGCCAAACATGGAAGCCCAGATAAAACATTGTCATAGGAACAAGAGTGGTTGTTAAGTATATGACAATAAGAAAAGATTTGCTTAAGATTATTGTTGGTAATTGTGAAAATGGATAATTTTATTGCATATGTCCACATATAGAAACTATCCCTTATGAAAATAAATGCCAAAATTAATTTGTGTTATTTTCAGATTAAAGTGACCACCACAAATGTGTTAAAAATTCCACTTATAACAAACAGTTCACAAAAAAGGCAGTTATGAGTACTGTAGAACTAAAATTAAAGATTCATGACAATCTACTGCCATGCTCATAAACATAGCAAAATAAAAAAATGTGTTTTCTTTTATACCTTAATGACAAAATAGCATGGTTGTCATAAAACTATAATAAAAATAGCAAGAGAAATTAGAATATATGATATCATGTTAAATCTCATGTCAAACCTCTAAATTAAATCATATCTCCATTTTTATTGATGGTGAAGTTGATACTAGCATGACCATGTAAAATTAACACTTTGCCATGGCCTTGAGCCACACCATGTACTTTTAAATCAAAATTCAACATATGTCCTGTGAATTGAACAGATATTTACTATACATTATGTTAAAATGATAAGTCCCCTTGAGTTTCCAGGATTTTTGTTACGTACATATATATGTATATATATTTTAAAAAGGGTCTTTTGTTCCATATATCCCCCTGATCCCCCTCCCCTCCCTCCTCCCAGTCATTCCCAGTTCACCTTCAGCCTCCTCCCACCCCATTTTCCAATCTCCTCCCCAAAAGGGCAAGAAGTCTCAAAGTGGGTCAGCTCAGTGTGGCACATCCACTCCAGGTAAGTCCAATTTCCTCATCCCAATATTAGGACTGGGTTAGGTGTTCCTCTGTGTTTGGAATGGGCTACAAGGATCACAGTCTAATCCCATCCCTCGAGGCTCCACATACTACCCATGCCGATTAACAGCAGCTTACCCTTGGAGGGCCTAGCTCCTTTTCTCATGGTTCTCCAGTGGTTGTTCTTGATTCAGTGAGCTCCCTAGCACTCCAGTCAGCCTTCTCTATGGGTCTTCTATTCATAATCCCTATCCCCTTGCTCATACAAACTCTCCTTCCATACTCTCAACTGGATCAGGAGGTGAGTCCAGGGTTCAACCACGTATCTCTGCCTCCACCTCCATTCATTGTTGGATGTAGGTTCTGTGACAACACTTAGGGTGGTTATTCATTTGATTGTAGGAGAAGTCCTGTTTAGGAACCCGCTCCACTATTGGTTGGAGACCTAGCCAGGGCCATTTTGTGAGTTCTTGGAGGTTTCCCTAGTATCTGGTCTCTTTCCAACCCACATTGTCTTCCTCTATCAAGATCTCCATCTCTTTTTTTCCTCCCTCTTTGTTGCTCCTCTCACTCAACCATCTCCTTCTCTCATGATTTTTTCCTACCTCTTCTTGGTTACAACCCTTTGTGGTCCTGATTTGCTAAGGAGATCTTCTCTATTTTCTCTTCCTCAGGGAATGCCCAGATACATCTCTTAAATTTCTTCCTATCCGAACCTGTTTAGGGGTTGTGGTTTGCAGCTTGGGTATTCTTTGCTTTTTATCTAAAATCCACTTATGAATAAGTACAAACCATGCCAATCTTTCTGAGCTTGTGAAACCTCACTCAAGAGAATAGTCTCCAAATCCATTGTTTGCCAGCAAATTTTAGGATGGCATTTTTTTTTAACTGCTGAGTAGTACTCCATTGTGTAGATGTAGCACAGTTTGTTAATTCATTCTTCAGTTGAGGGGCATCTAGGTTGTTTCCAGGTTCCTCCTATTACAAATACTGCTGCTTTAAACATAGTTGAGCTAATGCCTTTGGAGAAAAAAATGTAAATCTTTGGGTATTGCTGGATCATTGGGGAGATTGATTCCGAGTTTTCTGAGGAACTGCCATAAAGCATTCCAGAGTAGCTGTACAAGTTTACACTCCTACCAATGGAGGAGCTTTCCTCTTGTTCTGCATCCTCTCCAGCATAGGCTGTCATCTGTTTTTGATCTCTGCCATTCTGACAGGTGTAAGGTATCTCAAAGTTGTTTTAATTTGTATTTGTCTGATTGCTAAATCTGTTGAGCACTTTTTAAATGCCTTTCAGCCTTTCATAATTTTTCTTTCAGAATTCCCTTTTTTATCTCTGAACACCATTTTTAAATTGGGTTTTTGGATTCTTGTTTTTGAGTTCTCTATATAATTTAAAGATCAGTCTTCTGTCAGATGTAGGGCTGGTGAAGATCTTTTCCCCTTCTGCAGGGTATCATTTTGTCTTATTGACTGTGTCTTTTGCCCTACAGAAGCTTCTCAGTTTAAGGAGATCCCATTAATTGATTGTTGTTCTTAGTGTCTGCTACTGGTGTTATATTTAGGAAGTGGTCACCTGTGTTTATGCCTTGGAGGGTATTTCCTACTTTCTTTTCTATCAGGTTCAGTGTAACTGGGTTTATGTTGAGGTATTTGATCCACTAGGATTTCAGTTTTGTGAGGGTAATAGGTATGGGTCTATTTGCATTCTTCTACATAATACCATCCATAATAAAAAACATATTATCTCTTTTCCGACCATGGGACTGCCTGCAGCCTGCCCAGGGATGGGATGGGGATTTGTGGAGAAGAAAGAATGATCTGATGTGGTGGGAGGGGGAAGGGACCTTGAATAAGGATATACAAGGTTAGAAAGTGTGACTTCTTTGTTAATAATAATAATAATAATAATAATAATAATAATAATAAAAGGAAAAAAATAAAAATAAAAAACATATTATCTTTTTTCCATTGTATATTTTTGGCCTCTTTGTAAAAAATCAGGCATTCATAGGTGTGTGGGTTAAGGTCAGGGTCTTTGATCTGATTTCATTGATCCAGAGGTCTGTTTTTATACCAGTAACAGGCTGTTAATATAACTGTAGCTTTATAGTATAACTTGAAGTCAGGGATGGTGATGCCTCCTGAAGTTCTTTTATTGAGCAGGATTGTATTGTCAATCCTGGGTTTCATATTCCCTATGCAGTTGAGTATTCTTTCAAGATCTGTAAAAAAAAAATTGTTTTGAGATTTTGATGGGAAATGCATTGAATCTGTAGACTGCTTTTGGTAGAATTGCCATTTTTACTGTGTTGATCCTACCATTCCAGGAGCGTAGGAGATCTTTCCACTTTCTGATATCCTCTTCAATTTAAAGTTTTTAAATTGATTTCTTCAGTGATTTAAAGTTTTTGTCAAACAATTTGTTTCTTCTTTGGTTATAGCTACACCAAGGTATTTAATGCTATTTGTGGCTATTATAAAGGATAATTTTCCCTTATTTCTCTTTCATACCATTTATTCTTAGTGTATAGGGGGGGTTATTGATTTTTTTGAGTTAATCTTGTACCCTGCTACATTGCTAAAGGTGTTTATCTGCTATAGGAGTTTTGTAGTAGAATTTTGAGGGTCACTTATATTTACTATCGTATCATCTGCAAATAGAAATAGTTTGACTTCTTCCTTTTTAATTTGTATCCTCTTAATCTCCTTCTGTTCTCTTATTGCTTTAGCTAAAACTTTGAGAACTATATTGAATAGATAAGGAGAGAAGAGCCCATTGTCTTATTTCTGATTTTAGTGGGATTGCTTTGAGTTTTTCTACATTTAGTTTGTTGGCTGTTGGCTTGCTGTATATTGCCTTTATTATGTTTTGATATTTCCCCTGATCTCTCCAGGACTTTTATAATGATAGATTGTTGGATATTGTCAAAGGTTTTTCAGCATCTAAGGAGATGATCATGTGGGTATAGTAGTCTGGGTTGGCAGCCATTCTCTTTTAGTGTCTGTATAACATCTAACCAAGACCTTCTTGCTTTCATTGTTTCCACTGAATAGTCCGGTATTCTCATGGTTCTACCTTTATAAGTAATTTTGTCCTGTTTTCGTTGCGACTCTCAGTATTTTTTCTTTGTTATATAGGTTTAATGGCTTAATTATAAGGTGGCAAGCAGACTTTTTGTGCGGTCTAATCTGTTCGGTGTTCTGTAAGCTTTTTGTATCTTTGTAGGCATCTCCTTCTTTAGGTTGGAAAAGTTTTCTTCTGTGATTTAGTTGAATATATTTTTTGTGCCTTTGAGCTGGTATTCTTCTCCTTCCTCTATTCCAATTATTCTCAGGTTTGGTCTTTTCATGGTGCCCCAAATTTTCTGGATGTCTTTTGTTATGACTTTTGGTTTTACTATTTTCTTTGACTGACATATCTATTTCCACTATTGTATCTTCCACTCCAAAGATTCTCTCTTACATCTCTTGCATACAGTTGGTTATGCTTGTATCTGTAGTTCCGGTTTGTTTCTTCAGGCTTTCTTTTTGCAGCTTTGCCTTGGTTTGTACCTTCTTTATTGCTTCCATTTTAATTTTTAATTCCTGGAATGTTTCTTTAGCTTGTTTGTTTCTTTATCTTTTTTTTTTTTTTTAAATTTTCTTTCAGGGATTTGTTAAACTCTTCCAACTTTTTGTTTGTATTTTTTTGTAATTTTATTTCTTCAAGGAATTTTCTATAACCTTTTCTAAGGCTTCTATTATCTTCATAAAGTTGTTTTAAAGGTTGTTTCCTCTTCGTTGCTAGACTTTCTGTTCTTAACATTTAGACTTTCTTGTATGTCATCAATAAATGTCATTTAGTAATGGTAATATTTAACAAGGAATATACTTTGGAATACTGAAGTCAGTACTCAACTTCCAGAAGAATAAGTGGATGTTTGTAAGAGTAACAAACTCAGACTGAAACCAGCTCTTATCAGCATAATGGATGGGTAAACAGAACAGATTTAACCAGTGAGTCTTTTCAATGAGATGTTACTTTGAAAAGAGAAGAGAACATAAGCCAAGAAATGGTTTAATTATCTGCTTGTTCATGAGGCTGCTTTTGTATCTTAAATCATTAGTATGTTATGGAATTTGTATATATGTAGGTTTAGGCAATTTTCAGAAATATGTTTTGCAACAAAATAAAGATAATATTTACTTTTGAATATAAGAAGATTCTTAGAACATTTTAAGAATTATACTGAGCTAAAATATTTTATGCCTACTACATTTAATTGTGGTCAACTATTACATAGAATAATTTATCATGCTATTTTATTTTTCTATGGTAGCTTACAGCACCATGTTAAATAAAACCTTCAGTTTACACATTTGTGTTCCCAACACCCCTTTGCTGAAGACAATACCTATTGATCATGGAGGTGTCTGGCTTATGCCTACATAAAGCTTTTACTACTACATTCTAGTGTTTTAGTACAGAAAGGTACTCTCCAACCTATCAAAAGAGAAACACAAACACCAACCCAGCCACAAACTCTTTGATCAACAATGGTTTCCTCCCTGGAAGATATGCCAATGCAATGGTGATACAAATTTTGTGGGAGTAACCAAACACTATCTGATTTGATTTAAGGCTCCTTCCAAGAAATAGAACCCATACTCAACAGACTAGATAGCCCAGAAATCCAGAGTAAAACCAAATACTCCTGTTCTAAAAATTTTAAAAGTAGCAATAAATTTACTCCCAATGACATTCTGCTATACTTATTTATCAGTATAGATCAGTCCCTTCCTCAGCCTTCATCAGAGAAGCTTCATCTTGCAGCAGATGAGAACAAATAGACCCATAGCCAGACACTCAGAGAGTGAGAGATTTTGGAATACTAAGCCCTAAATATAATGTCTCCATCAAATCTCACTTCTCAGGGAAAAAGCTATCTTCCAGCTTCCTCAGCCTTACTCCTTGTTGCTTCTACAGAACAAATCAGTACTCTTTTGCCTGTGTTAAATACTTTCTTTGCCCAGTTGTTTCACTTTTGGTTAGACTCTGAATCATATTCTAAAGTTAAAATCAAAAGTGGGAGCTACTACTGTATGGTAGTTAGGCCCTCACAGAAACACAGAAAAATCTCTGTCTTTTCAGTTATAAAATTAAAGGCATAGGTAATCACTCCTGGTCTTTCCTATGCTAGGATTGAAGGCATGAGTTACCACTCTCTGACCCTCTTGGCTTGACTATGGGTGGATCTGTTCTCTGATATTCCAGACTAGTTTTATTAAATATAAAATATTTCACCACAGAACTGAGAGGAGTTAAGGAGATAAATTGTAATCAGAATCTATTATAAGGGAAAATCTATTTTCAATAAAAGAAAAAGCAAATAAATATTTTCATACCCATGAATGATCACTTGTACTGCTTTCATGCATTCTTTGTTCTTCTCTTGATGCAACTTCTGCTGATAAATACACATATTTAATTAAAATGAACTACAATGAAATGTTAGGTAAAATGTAGGCTCTATAAGAATAAAAAGATGCATTTATATTAATTTAAATTTAAAATTTAAACTTTTATTTTCTCAATCAGTAGATTAATTAATTGCTCTTAGTTTGTGGTTGAAAAGTAATTTTTATGAGATAGCTGTAATTTTGCAGAATTTATGTAGATATTGTACTAATTGTATTTGGTATTAAAATAAAAATCTGGAGCCAGATATTGGGGGAAAGCTGAATTATCAGAAAGACAAGGAACAAACCACAGCCAGTTCTCACCCAGCCAACTCTTCAGGTCTCTCTCCATGAATACTCCAGTTTCAAGCTTCTCTGCTTTTAGCCAACAAGGAAAGTCCCAGGGGAAGCTGAACTCTTCCCTTCACTGCCTCTGCTCAGCTATCTCACTTCCTGATTCAACTTTCCTAGAGTTAGGATTAAAGGTGTGTGCTACCACAGCCTGGCTGTTGGGCCTTGAACTCACAGAGATCCAAATGGATCTCTGCTTCCTAACTGATGGAATTAAAGGTGTGAGTCACCACTCTCTGACTTTCATAGCTTGGCTCTGTGGGTGGCTCTTTCCTCTGATATTCCAGGCTATTTTTATTAAATACACAATATATTACCATGTACCACTGTGGAATTCACAGTTACAATGCTCACTACTCTCAATATCACAATGGAAACATCTGGACAATATGCATTGTGATCACCAAAGCTAATTTTTCCTTAATAACTTTTAGGTTGTATTTACCCCTTTCCTTGCATTTCTCTAAGTTGTTCCATGTATCTCCTTGCTCTCTTTCAAATACAAGAACACTTTTCCTTTAGTTATTGTTACATGCATAAAGTGATTGTGTATGTGTGCATATATGCATGTGCACGTTTGTGTAAATTTATACAAATACATATAAATACAACCTGGCTAGATATGTGTGTCTATAAGGATGACCCCATGGTGTTGGATAACTAATTGGTTGTACTCTTGCCCTAGAGAAGATTTTCTCATTTACAGGATTCCTTAGTTGCCTGTGGTTCTTTGTGTAGGGTTGAGGCCCCTGAGCTTTCCTCTGTCCACATCAATGATGTCTATTGGTGATGATCTTGGTCAGCTCATGTTTATTTAGCCATGTTTATGAGACTTCATGAGTGTTGCTTCTGTCACTTGTATGAGACACAGTATCATAGCAAGCTCCTTGATCTTCTGGCTCTTTCAATCATTCTGGATACTCCTTCAGAATAATCCCAGAGCCTTAGGTACATAGCAAAATGATTGCTTTTTATTATATGTGAAGATGAAAATAGTTTGTATCCAATTCCTTGAACACTGCCTTCCTTTTATGAACACTCATCCTACTATCTAAAGAAAACATTGAGGAGAAGAGAGGAGTGTGACACAGAATCTCTTCAGCATAACTTAGCATCTGTGTGTACGCTTACCCAAGAGAAATAAAACACAAGTTTATAGAACAATGGAAATATTTCTTAATGTCCCACCTATAGTACAAATGGGTAATATTGCTTCTACTTTGTAACACAGTTAGGTACTAGATCTATTTATATTCTGGCTTATAAAGTGCTCCATCTTTCATTTTCTAAAAATTTTTATTATTTTCAGATACTTCCCTCTATAATCTTGCCTTGGTTATTATTTATTTCTTGTTCTCAAATAAATGTATTACTTATGACCTGTCTACTCTGGATTTCGTTTTGCTTTGCTACTCCTCCAATATTAGGATACCTGGAAATTTATTCAATAGTTCAGCTGCTTAACAATCAATTTCCAATTCCATATAGGTGAATGATATATTTACTTTTGATTATTTTTGTTTGAAAGTTGTTTCTAAGTATTTCATACATATATACAATGTATTTTTTATAAAACTGCCACTGACTCCCTTCTCCTATTCCTGCAGATTCTCCATAACACAACCCCTTCAAAGTTAATATTCTTTTTTCTTTTTATAACCCACAGAGTCAAATCATTGCTGCCCATATGCACATGAGTGCAGTGCTATCCACAGGAACATGGACAAACTACCAAGAGCTATACCTCTAGATGAAATTATTTCTCCCTCTCACAGTAGCCATTAATGTCTATTGGACTCCTCAGCTAGAAATGGGGCCTCATATAACCATCCTGATCCATGTGGAGATGTTAACTGACTTGATATAAATCTTGTGCAGGCAACCACAGATACTGTAACTTTTGTATACAGTTGCTCTGTCATGTTCAAAAGAAAAAGCTTTGAAGTCCTCCCTGACCTCTGGCTCTCACAATTGTGGAATAACCCTCTTGTACGTGTAAAGATTTGTCACTTGAATTGGTTTAATAAAATGCTAATTGGCCAGTAGCTAGGCAGAAAGCACAGGTGGGGTGAACAAACTAAGAATGATGGAAAGGAGAAGGGTAGAGTCAGGAGTCACCAGCCAGATGAAGAGGGTACTAGAGATGAATGCGCCATGCTAGTCAAGGTACCACCACATGGCAAAGTACAAATTGAAATAGATAATAATAAACCTGAGCTATTGATCAAGCATTTATAATTTATATTAAGCTTCCAAGTCAATTATTTGGAAAATATAAGCCAGGTATGTGGGAACAGGCAGACAGGAGAGAAATGTTCAACTATACATCATCTTTTTGTCCCCTCTTAGGTAACATTCCTTGAGTTTGGGGGGAGCTTATATATATGCCCCATTTATAGTCTTCTTACTGTCACTCATCTTCTCTTCTAACTTACTATACATGAAATACTGAATTTCTTTGGCATCTAAAATGCTTGAGTTGTATTGATTTAGAAGGGGTATTCTAACCAACAGGTTTCTTTAGCAGAACTTGGAATTGGACTCAGATTTCTACTACTGAAAAACTTCCTCAGTCCCAATAATGGACTTTAAATTAATATAGTCCTTACCATTCATTTCTCCAGTTGCCGTATTTTGTGTTTGTTGGTCTGCTATCCTCTGTAAATAACCCCAAATATTCTTTAGTCCATAAGTCTTAGAGATACTCTGTTAGAAGAAATATTAAAAGTGATCTGTACTAAATCTTCTAATCACTTATAGAGCACATATTAATTTCTTATTGAAAAAGAAAAAATACTGGAAATTAAAAGAATGCATTTGAAATCACACCATTTCAGTAGATAATCTCATATAGGCTACCCATATTGAGTTTCTATATTGTATTCTCATGACCACTGACTACATAAACTAAACCATGGGAAGCCATCACATTTTTATAGACATAAGAGTTTCTATCAAAAATATATCAACAGTAAAGAAAAGTTTTATTATAAAAAGCTGCATCGCATTCCCTAGACAACTAAGATGATTTCAAATATGTATTAAAGAAGATTTATACAAAGGTAGAACAGAATATTGTTTCTATAATAGAATATTAATAACTAGTAATAACTCAATGACAGATAACATATTGAAGGGAGAGAGGGATATGTGGCTAGTTAGAACTTTGGCTGTCTGTCATGCTACATATGTAGAGAAAGTTGTACTAGCAGTTGCTTCTAGGCATTCAAGGTCTAGGAAACCAAAATATTAATTGTAAATATTTAAATAATAAAAAAAGTCAAAGTAAAAACTAGAAAATAATAAAGAAAACTGATGTTAGACTATGCTGTGTGATATGAAAATTACAGTATAAAATGATTCTTATTCTAACTGAAGGGGAACTTTAAAAGTATAAAGCGAGTTACATTAAGAAAAGAAGTCAAGGAGTAGATAGGAAATTTAACCCCTATCCATTGCTCATTTTTAAGACTATCCATGGCAAAGTTAACTAAAATTATATGTGTTTTTCTTTACATCTTAGTAATTCAAAAACTAAATAAAATAAAACAAAAGGGATGTTGTCCATTGCACTTTATGTCCTATGTGGTATACCCCAGTGATTAACTTGATCGACATGCTTTCATTGTAAGGCTGATCTTTAATTTCATTCTCAGAGAGATCTACTCTGACTAGATAATGCCAGCTATACTCACAGTGTTGTTCTGTTTCCTACACTCAACCATGTATTATGATTTACAAATATTTTCTGTTCACTTGTTTTAGTCTCCTGAACTATGTCATAGAGAATCTTGTGTTGTTTTATCTTTGCTTACCACTCTTAACAAAGGCTATAAAATGTGAGAAATGTATAAAACTTCAAGATGTATAAAGCACTTCTCTGATTACCTCAAGTTATCACAAAATATTCTAATAGCATATGTTTATTACAATTTTTTTTAAATGTGAAGTCCTCATAATATGGGGCAACAATATGAATTATATAAGTCCATTATAATTTCGACTAAGAACAAACATAATATTTTTGTTTTTGGCATTTCCTAATTTGATTCATTAAAATGTTGGTAATTCAGAAAAAAGCATATTCTATTGACAAAATATCCTATTCTGCAAGTGGAAATTCTCTTAATAGAGACTGTCATTTATCTTCTGAATTGTAAAGGCTGAAGAAGTCACATGAAAAGTCAAATTTTAGTCACTGACATGATCACACTCTACATGAGTTCAATTCACAAGCCATAATATTGCCTTATCTATATTTTCAAATTATTTCTCATCATATAATATTTTCATATTCACATCGTATCATACTGAGGTGGTTGCACAAATGTAAGTACAGATAATCATCAGAAAAATATGTGGCAGCATATCCAAACAATATGTTCAGCTCTAAGCTAATTCAGACTCTTGAGGACAGCCTAAGAATTGTCACAAAATAATTGTTATCAAACTAAATAGTGAGTTATGATTATTCATTCTCTGCAATAGTCTAAAATGCTATTTTATTTCACTATGCCACATTGTTAAAGCACCAAAGCATACAAAATTATAACCATAAAAGTAAAGATTCACATACAAATGCCTCGGTGTCATCACTCCTGTCACTTTCTTCTTCTTCTCTTGATGTCAAGACAGTCACTGGTTCTGCTGATGAATACATATGTTAACTCTACTACAATGGATCAAATTAAAGTCAAAATAAGCAGGAAGGTTCCAAAGTGCTAACTAGAGAACTTGAATTTTTATTATCTTATTAAAAGTTTAGATTAACATTAATGTTTCTCAAATATTTTTTAGTGTATTATTAGTTATGTAAGTAACACAAAATTTCAATATATCACTTAGGAAGACATTTGATGTTAATAGGATCAAGGAATGTAATTCCAAAGATTTACTTACAAATTCATGTACTGAATGTATATTAAAAAATATATAATATAAAAATTTTAATTGTCTACTCAATTTCATTTGGAATAACAGGAAAGCCAGGATTACCAAAACAATTTTACTCAACAAAAGAACCTCAGGAGGTATCACCATCCCTGACTTCAAGCTATCCTATAGAGCTACAGTAATAAAAACAGCCTGGTACTGGCATAAAATCAGACTTGTGGACCAATGGAATAGAATTGAGGATCCAGACATTAACCCAAAAACCTATGAACACCTGATCTTTGACAAAGAGGCCCAAAACATTCAATGGAAAAAAAGATAGTATATTTAACAAATGATGTTGGCATAGCTGGATGGAAGTGTGTAGAAAAATGCAAATAGATCCCAGTCTGTCACCCTGCACAAAACTCAAATCCAAGTGGATCAAAGACCTCAACTTAAACTGAGCCACTTTGAACTTGATAGAAAAGAAAGTGGAAATACACTTCTACAAATTGGCACAGGCGACCACTTCCAAAATATAACACCAGTGGCACAGACACTAAGGCCAACAATCAATAGGTGGGATCTCCTGAAGCTAGGAAGCTTCTGCAAAGCCAAGGACACTGTCAATAGGACAAAACGGCAGCCTACAAAATGGGAAAAGATTTTCACCAATCCTACAAGTGATAGAGGACTGATCTCTAAGATATATAAAGAGCTCAAGAATCTAGAGCCCAAAACCTTGAATAACCCAATCAAAAAATGGGGTACAGATCTAAAAAGGGAATTCTCAGCAGAGGAACTAGGAATGGCTGAAAGGCACCTGAAAAAGTGCTCTTCATCTTTAGCCATCAGAGAAATGCAAATCAAAACAACTTTGAGATACCACCTAACACCTGTTAGATTGGCTAAGATAAAAGGCACAGATGACAGCCTATGCTGGAGAGGATGCAGAGCAAGGGGAACACTCCTCCATTGCTGGTGGGAGTGTAAGCTTGTTCAGCCACTTTGGAATACAATATGGAGGTTTCTCAGAAAATTGAGAATCAATCTCCCCAAGGACCCAGCAATACCACTTCTGGGTGTATACCCTAAAGAGGCACATTCACACTCCAAAGGTATTAGCTCAACTATGTTCATAGCAGCATTATT
>PVIH01022363.1:0-12627 GCA_004025045.1 Sigmodon hispidus | reverse complement strand
CCAGCAGTAAGAAAAAATGATATCCTAAAATTTGCAGGCAAATGGATGGATTTGGAGAATATCCTCCTGTGGGAGGTATCACAATCTCAGAAAGATAAGCAGGGAATGTACTCACTCATTAGTGGTCTCTAAACACACAAACAAGAAAAAAAGCCAAGCATGCCCAAGCGGCAAACCACAACCACTGAACAGCTTGGGATCAGAGACACCCTGGACTGACCCTTCTGATCCCACTCCAACTATAGGAACACCTGACTCACTCTTGAGGGAGGGGCGACAAAACTGGATTTGCCAGGAGTGGAGACTCTTCCAAGCATTATTGGGTCAGTAGGGCCATAGGACTGTCTGCTCCCTGCCCAGGGAGGGCATGGGGAGTTGTGGAGAAGAAAAAATGACCTGATGTGGTGGGAGGGGGAAGGGACCTTGAATAAGGATATACAGGGATGGAAAAAAAATTCAGAGGGAAAGCTGAACACAAAGTAAATATATGTGTAGCAATCTTAAAAAAATTTTTTTTAATTGTCAAGGAAACATTTTGGCTCATAGTGTGCTTTAGGATATAGCTCTAAAAATAACATCTAAGAAACCATTTACATACAAATAATAAAATGAGATTCTGAAATTTGTATTTTTATATGCAACAATAACAAAGAACAAGAGACTATCAACTTGAAAAGCGTTTTGAGGACAGGTATCTGGGAGGAAGTAGAGAGAAGGAAGGGAGTGGGCAGTGTGGTGTAATTCTATTTCCATGAAAAACATTTCATGAAGAGAAAACACTAAAATGTCCTGAGTTACCTTCACAAAAAGTACTATTCCATTTTTCTTACACGTGAAAGGATCTTTGAACATTTCTGGAATGTTGTTTACCTCTGAGAACAGGTTATTATGACAAGTCTGTTTCTCATGACTATGTCTTCTAAAACAAAGTGGATATGTTGTGACTGAAGTATACAATGCCCTCAAGTGTGTGAAGACTTGGTCCTGTGCCCTGACAGTGGTTTGTGATGTTGTAGATGCTTTAGGAGGCTGAATATTTCTCACCAATTTGTATGAGAAGGTTTGTCCCAATGGAAATAATGAATTAAAAAAGTACAACATTAAAATTTGGTTATCCCCAATCAAAAAATGGGGCTCAGAACTAAAAAGGGAATTCTCAGCAGAAGAATTACGAATGGCTGAAAGGCACTTGAAAAAGTACTCAACTTCTTTAGCAATCAGAGAAATGCAAATCAAAACAACCTTAAGATACCACCTTACACCTGTCAGATTGGCTAAGATAAAAGACATAGAGGATAGCCTATGCTGGAGAGGTTGCGGAGCAAGGCGAATACTCCTCCATTGTTGGTGGGAGTGTAAGCTTGTTCAGCCACTTTGGAATGCAGTATGGAGATTTCTCAGAAAACTAGGAATCAATCTCCCCAAGAATCCAGCAATACCACTTCTGGGTGAATACCCTAAAGATGCACATTCGCACTCCAAAGGTATTAGCTCAACTACGTTCATAGCAGCATTATTTGTAATAGCAAGAACCTGGAAACAACCTAGATGTCCCTCAACTGAAGAATGGATTAACAAACTGTGGTACATCTATACAATGGAGTACTACTCAGCAGTAAGAAAAAATGATATCCTAAAATATGCAGGCAAATGGATGGATTTGGAGAATATCCTCCTGAGCAAGGTATCTCAAACCAAGAAAGATAAGCAGAGTATGTACTCACTCATTAGTGGAGGAGATGGGGAGAAGTCGAGAAGAGAGAGTGACTGGAGTGGGTGAAAGGGGTAAGGAACCTTGAACAAGGATATACATGGATGGAAAATGTGACTTTCTTTATTCATAATAAAAAAAGAAAGAAAAAAATTGGTTATCAAAAAATAAAAGTTTAGGAAATAACTTTTGGTTTTTCTTTATCTCCACAATTCACTCTGTGATTTTCTTCTCCTAAGTTCTCTTATCTATATGATTCTACCTTGTTAAGAAATGGGTTAGATTGCACTAGACCACATTTATGTATGGTTTATTACATTCATCTGCATTTGCCTAATGTAAATAAAATTATTCTACATGGAAGAGTACTGTATTATTTAGTGTCTAGTAAGCATCATAGAAAAAACAAAGGAAGAATATTTGGCTTAACTTTCTGGTCTTTATTTTTTAAAACAATAAAACCCTATTATTTTCTGTGTTCCAATATGTTCAGTAACACTGGTTTCCTCTCACATACATTGCTCACCTCTTTCTTATCATTATTTCTGCTATTCTTTCCTCTTCACTATGGCTTAATTTTTTTCTCAATCCTACAACACCCAAACTTTTATCTAATAATTCAGCTGAAAGAGTGCCATTCTCATTTGGAACACATGTAGAAAATGGAGTGATGCTGTTCTTATACCAGTAACTCTTCTTTGTCATCACTCCAGTAGATATATATCTTTGGAGAGTGGCACATATTTATCCAAATGATTTAAGTATCCTTTCAAATAGCTTTTAAGAAAACAGTTCTACCTTTCATTTGTCCAGTTGCTGTATTTTGTTCTGGCTGATGCACACTTCTGGTTAACCAATCGGTCTCTTCCTTCTGAGGAAAATACTGAAATATAATGTGTTAAAGTCAGTATAAAAACTAAATGCACAGCATATGTGAGCTTATTTTAAACAATAAAATAAAATTATGTTTTGAAAATTGGTACAGTTTCAATATCTCAGACAGCAATTTTATCTGACTAGAAAATTCCACCCCATTTCTAATTTATTGTAGTTACTAATGTTATGTATATTCTTTATACAAGCCTATTTTAAATATGAATAATGTACCTGATTTGAAGCCTAGCTTACTTGTTTTTTGTCCTGTCAGTGCCACCTGCCATTATCAGGTACATTCAGAGTTTATCTGCCTATGATACAGTAATACTGAAATCCCACACATTTAAAGCATCAACAGGAATATTTCAAGGTCAGTGAGCATGTATCTATAGCGTATGTCTGCATAAAATTGTCCACAAGTGAGAACTGTGTTATGTTTCACTATGAACTACTAGGATAGTCAATAAAGACAGTGCATGATATAATTGACTATATTTTCTGACTTATGCTGTTGAAAAAAATAATTTTGAAAGCTATTATTTAATAACTTAAGACCAAAATGTTCCTCTCTCTGAAAGCAGCCATTCTCTAATAGTCTATTAATTTTCTGTCAATGATTTTATGACCTTGATTTTTTTTTCTTCCTCAATGGACAGAGTGAAGTGCAGTACAGATCACATGGGAGACTTCAACCTTTAAATGTGAAAATACAAATTTTGAACCACTGAAGATGGTGGTGAAAAGTGAAACCCAGGATAATGGACGACTCTGGAAACTGTTGTATTAAGTGGGGGTGATCCAAAGAAGAAAAAGTAAGAACTATGTGTTCTCCACGTGCAGAGCCTAGCCCAAAATGTGTACATGTAGATATGTACCCAGGTATATATGTGGTTAAGGTCTCAATATTTAGAAAGGAGACCTAGAAAGGATAACAGTAAGGGATAACAAAGGGGATACATAGACAGATACCAGATGCTGATGGAGGGCAGTGATGAGCTGTTTTGTCAACTCTGTCATGGCAGGTGTTGTTTGGGGCCTTGTGTTTTCTTTGTTATGTTCTGTTTTCTCAGTGGTAGATTTATGAGTTCACCTCATGGTATATTCAAGTAGAAAGGACCACTTTGGGCATCACAAAAGAATCTACTGTGCTATTTGGGCACATGATTGTCTCTTTCATCCCACTGACTGTTAGTGCACCAGGAATCAGTATGACTAGCTGAGGACATGTGACACGCTAACCCACTTAGAAGAGGTGATTCTAAAAAATGCCTTTGTTCTGGAGTAAAGATTTGTAACCTTATTTTTTTCCTTCTTTTTATAACTGCATCAAGTCGTTCTACTACAGTATTATTTAACATGGAAACTATTGCTATACATAAATTACAATTTAAAATTTTTTTAGAAAAAGAGTGGTATTTAGGTCTGAAATCAAATATATTCTAATAATTCTGTGAGAATTACAGAAAATTAAAATATTTATAATTAAAACTAAATTATGGTGAACTATTCTAAAAGGTATCCTGAAATATAATTTCACATGCCTTGCTTTGTCATTAATTTTTTAGAAGACATTAGTGAGGTGGGGAGATGTCGGTTTTGTAAGGATAAAAACGTGAGCTGAAGCTCCAAGGATCCACACAAAAAGTCAGGCTCCATGTTGCCCCAGCACTGGGGATGAAAAGACCATTAGAGGGCCCTGGGCGAGCCAGTCCAGGTTCAATGGAGGAATCTGTCTTAACAGTGTGAAGAATGATGGAGGAAGACATGCAAAATTGATCTCAAGCCTTCTTTAGCAAGTGTACACACAGGCCTATGCGGTACACAAACACATGAACATATGCACCCACAAAAATCTCAGCATTAAATGCATAACTCAAAATTCAAATGATTACATACCAATGGTGAATTAGTTGTACTATCACTATGGGTTTTTTGATTTTCTGTTGATGTTACTTGTAAATCTGATTTTGCTGAAAATGTATAAATTTTGAGAAAATAATTTATAGCAAATTAATAGAATACTAGTACTTATAAAACAGGCTATTTTAAATTAATAATAATTAAATTGTATTTTGTTTTCCAAAATAAGAGTTTAGTTAGCATATGTGTTAGTTGAATAGTTTTCTGTTAGAAGATTGTTCTAACTATGAAAACGTTGCATTTGATTCTTTAACAGACATTAGAAACCACACATTGTACTTATAATTGCATCTACTGACTCAACTGCTTTACATAAGACATCAGAGTTAGAAATTAGCTTGAAAACAACTGAGAAGCAAATGGCAGACTATTCTCTTTTTCTCCCTCATATTGGTATCTCTTAAACTACGTGGTAGCTATTACCTTGTGAAAATTGTTTCTTACTTCTTCCTATATATCTGTTAATTCCCTACTTCTTCATGTCTAACATGAACTCATACCATATGTGGTATTTTGAATGTAAATGGCTCCCATAAGCTCTTAGGAGTGACAATATTAGGAGGTGAATCCTTGTTGGAGTAGGTATGGCTTTGTTGGAGAAAGTATGTCACTGTGAGGTGGATTTTGAGGTGTCTTTTGCTCAAGTTTTGCTCAGTGTGACCCTGAGACCATTTCCTGTTGCCTGCAAGATGTGTGACTCCCAGTTCCAGCACCACATTTGCATGCATGCCGCCATTTCCCATCAAGATGATAATGGACTGAAGCTCTGAACTGTAAGCAAACCACCCCAATTAATCGTTTTCCTTTATAGAGTTGTCATGGTCATAGTGTCTCTTCACAGCAATAGAAACCCTGACTAAGTCACCATATTTTGACAAGTATGTCTTCCTTCTGTCAGACTTCTACATGACAGCTTCCATGATTTGGTTATCTCGCTCATCAGGCACTGCTGCACACACTCTAATTTGGGGTTTTATGATTTTTCTAGAGTATCTTCATTTACTAATTAAAATTTCAATAGTATTCTTACTCATCTATCTATTGCATTCTAAATGGAAAGCATCAAACATTCTTTCAATGATTTGTGATTTTAATTCTTATTTATTTCATCCAATAATTCATTATTGGCTTCCTGCTCGGGGATGCCAATGGGCTCCAAGAAGTGAAAGCACAACAACAAAATGCCAGAATGACTTTTCTAGAAATAATGCCCCATCCAACACACAGAGAATGAGCATGAATACAGAGAGCGCTATGCATCGAAGGTGCTTCTTTGGAGATTCTAAATACCAAACAAACATAAAACATTCTCATGTAAACAGGTCAAAACAAACATAAGTTCATACAACTGAAGCTTCAGGCTACTTTTAGAAAATTACTAGATAATGATTTAGACTGGGGGGAAATACAGATTATTTGTTGATTAGTTTTGGTTTTGTTTTGTTTTTATTTTGCTGTGTACAGAGCAGCATAAAATAAGTATCTCAGAATAAAGTATGTTTTTATCTTTAATAAAGCATGAAGTAAAGATATTCAATGACTGATTATAATTATATTCAATGTAACTGAAATGTTAAAAGGAAATATACAAATATAGCTATGAAGGTTGATGGAGAGAAATATGACATCTAAACAAAGCTAAACTTCACAATGACATCTGAACTCTCAAAGCTAATAAATGGCAGAAAATACTTTGTGAAGCATGTTTGAATCACTCATACCACATTCTTCAATTTGTCCTGTTTTTTAGGAATTCCACAGTGGTGATAACTGTGCAAGAATGCAAATAGTTCATTCAATATAGAGAAAGTGTTTCCTAACTAATTAGCTTAAATATCAATTGATATTGATAAAATGTTTATTTTTGCATGCATTCATGTAGTATTTATATGACTGCAGTTTCCTTCTAATTTAGATATTTAAATTTTACTGACCTATTTGTGTGAAAAGAAATTATGTCCAAAGTAAGAAATATTCTGATCACACTAATCAGAGCACAGTGAATAAAAAATTTTTTCAATTGAAATTTAAAATTTAAAAAGGCATAAAAGTAGGAGTTTGAGGTTAAAATGTGCTTACAAAAAATGGTCTAAATTTTCATATAATTGTTAAATATTGACAGCCTGATACATATCAGAATGGTGCACATTGACTGTGTAAAAACAATTTTAGTATCTAAGAAATGAACTCTGTTATTTATTTTGCATTCAATATTTCATTGATTTGAAATATGTCATTTTTTAAAGGAAAAAATTTCTTTATCAAAAAGAGTAACTTCACAAAGAGTAACAGAGTCTTGTTTAAATGAACCTTATCTGAACATATAAGATTGGTCAGCACACTGCTCAGATTAACATGGACCAGGAGAGGCCAGCTCCCATGACCTGCTCCAAGGTAATAAAAGCAAATGCCTCAGAGTAGTGAAGAATAAGAAACATTTTTATCTGAGTATAATTAAGAATAAATCTCTAACTTACTGGTAAGATAAGGAAACATACATGCCTTCTAGTTTTTTTTACTACCTCTTAAAAATGTTCTCTGACTCTTCTGCATCCATTCAGCTATATATCTCCACATTGCTGCACTCGATACATACAACTACATTATCTTTCCTCACATACATTTGGCCATACATCTCTATACCCAATTACATTTATTTTCATATGGCTATACATCTTTTACATACATTTCTCTTCTAAATCTCTTTTATATAGCTTCTTTTTTCTTGCCTCCATACTTTTATAATTCTCCATACAGCCATAGCTAGTCATCCCATATACATAACTCTCTCACCATATAACACTGTTCTTGCACACTCTTATACAGCTCTTTGCACAGTTCCTATAGCTCGTCTCACAGCTCTCTCTCTCTCTCTCTCTCTCTCTCTCTCTCTCTATCTGTGTGTGTGTTTGTGTGTGTCTCTCTCTTCTCCCTCCCCCTTCTCTCTCTCCAGAAACCTGTGAAAACCTGTGAATCAGCAGTAATAATATTCTTTGAGTTCAATTACATTCCAGCCTTTCTACTTTAAACAAATGACTTTTTACGTGGTGTATGGTTCTTACCTTTAATGCGTTCATCTCCTAACTGATCTGCAGCCCCCTGGAAATGATCACTACCCTTCTTGGGAAGACACTCAAAAATACTCTGTCATGGTAAACATCAAAACTGTTAATGAGTTTCTAAAAAAATATCTGAACTTATATTCTATATAGACTTGAAATTTTTTTTAAAAAAAATTCATCACATTCAAATAAAAATCATTTAAATCCAAAACCTCATATATGCTCTTAGATCAAATTTATCTTCATATGGGCAATGACTATGAGAACTGACCATGGCAAGCCATTCATCACCAAATAACAAAATAGTAGAGGACACTTACAAAACCACCTTCTAGAGAGGCTCAAAAGTACTAGTGCTTTAGGGCATCATCGATATTTAAGATGCTGCCAATGAGAAAAGGACTTCAGAGGGAAAAGAAGTGGAGCATTAGGAGACCTCACAGTATGGAGTACTGCAAAAAATAAATAAATAAAACAAAAACATACTAAGAAGTAAATATTTTAACCTTTTGTATAATACAGTAAGAGTTCTGCAGTAAGGGAATTTAAAGAAAGTGAAAAAAATATCTAGCTACTAAGTGAGAGCACCAACACATTACGGCATATTAAGGTTTCAGCTCTGTGCTGAGACGACTATCTGGGAGTTTCTTTTACCCAAAACATTAGTACAACTCTTCCCACAATGACTACATGGAATATGAGAAAGCTGTATAAAGCCTGTGATTCTCATTGTTCACAATAGGTAAAGTAATCTGCTTTGTTCTTAAAATTATTTCCATAGGCTAAATTATATGAAACCAAAACTGTAAATGCACACACACACAAGCACACACGTTTTCTGTTTTTTAATTTTTTTATTGCAGGTCTACATTTGAAAATCCAACAATTTCCTCAGCTCTTGTGAAAATATTCCAGTACCTATAGATAACTCATATTGGTGTGTCAGTGGGGTGGCAGTCAAAAATCTTACTGAATTACCATCATGCTCTACATTTGGGATGAGTCTAGTTTTCGTGCAATTTTTTAGTATGTGATTTTTTTCTAAATAATGTTCTACATATGCTGTGTAATCTGCTGCTGTTGGAAGTAATGATCTGTTTGTGAATGTTTGTAACCATTTGGTCTATAAAGGCTTTAAGTTCACTCTTTCAATATTCATCTCATTGTTCTTAGACATATTGATCGGTATTATCTATCCATTATTGAAAACCAGTTACTGAAGTCTTTCAAATATTTTTGTATTCCTAGTAAAAATTTTCCATGTAGACCTGTCAACATTTGTGGTATATAGTACATAATGTTCAGGACAAAAAAATCCAAACATACTAATTAACGCAGACCATGTCACTGAAGCTCCATAGTATAAAATATGTTGTAAGCATCTCTCTAAATATTTTTAGGACTTTACATGCCACATGAACTATCCTGTTCATAGTCAACACTAGATGGCCTTGGAAGTTATTTAATCTTCAGGTAAGCCTAGTTTCAAAGTGTCAGCATGGTTCCTTGCTGGTTCCTAGGCTTGAGATGGTGAGGAGACACTGTAACAGCTTCATTCACTAGATGCTACTAATTATCAGAACAAAACAATGCCATAGAAATGGCTTTGGCACATTAATGTTTTTAAACATTGAATAACAAGAAAGAGCATTGAACAAACCTCAGAATCATCACTTGAATCTTCAAATTTCGGTAAATTAGACTTTTTAATCTATACAAATGCAGTCACAAAAAATTTTCATGAGGATATTTAGTATAGTGAAGTTAAGTGTACATTTACATATACTTCATATAGCTTTTTCCCTTACATTTTGACATTTTTGTATTTCAATAATATAAAACAGCAAGACAAAATTGAAGCATTCTCAGGAAAGTATTTTACAATAGGAAATGGGCAAGACAAAATTATTTTTAAAAAATGATATTTGGAGTCAAGCATACTTTTAATAGTGCTTGACCATGAAACAATTTTCATACACATCTGCAAACTTAGCATTGTTTTTACTGTCATCTTTATGAGTACCATGAGATTGTTATTATTTGTTTGCTTACAAGGGCTCCCTTGGCTACTTTTTCCAACTGGCTGCTTTCTTAGTTCTTCCTGTTATAAAACAAAATAAACAAAAAACAAAACAAAACCCCCAGAACTTTAGAAATTACTTCTTCACTCATTCTCTCCATCATTCACCCACTGTATAAGTCATTAATACAAACATATCGGCAGTATGTCAAGTTATAGGCACAATTCTGTGAGACACTGAAGATACATGAATTATATTGCCAAGGTAATCACGGTTATGGTTCATACATGTTACAGATGGGTAGGATTACTAATTCCTTCTGTTCCTTAATAGCTTGTATAGTATTTTCTGGTACCATGAAAGCTAGACAGCAATAGTGGTACTCAAATTGGGGTTGGGGCATAAAAGGGGTAGGCAGGAGGAGAACTGGAAGGAAATAGAAGACAAGCGTAAGGACAAGAAGGAGATGATTCTATTTTAAATTAAAATGTATTAAAAAATAAACAGACTAATTTCTATATTATAGTAGAGTAAGTGGTATATTATAACAAAGGAAAAATAAAGAAATTAATTCATTAGTTCTATTGAGATAAATTTAGCACAAACATATCATTCAAACCTTTTTTTCAAAACAAAACCATTGGACAAACCTCAGAGTTGTTACTTGAGTCTTCAAATGTCTGTGATAACTTATCTAAACAATGTAGTAACAGAACCATTAGTGAGAACATTAAATTCACAGTGAATTCATGCTTATTTAAATTTATATGTAACATACACATATTGATATTTATATATTTTGAAGAAATAAAACTGCAAGACAAAATTTAAGACAATTCAAAATTTTGAGGAAGACATCATTGTAGCAGAAAGTGGGCAAGAAAAAAATACTTAAAGAGAGTGATGTTTGTTTGGGGATATATACACGAGCACTTGTTATAATTAAAATTGAGAATAAAACATTTTATGGACATTTGCAATACATAATTTTATTATTGTTATTTGCATAACTAAAATTACCATTATTTGTTTTCTGACAATGACTTTCTTGCCTACTTCTTCCCACTGGTTGAAGTCTTGCTTCTTTCTGCAATGAAAAAAAAATATTTTCAGAAGATATAATTCTGTCATTCCCCCCATCACTCACTCACTATATTAGTTCCTATGATAAAGATAATTACAGTCTATCAAATTATAGATACTATCCTACCAGAAGCTCAAGAAATAATGAGATTAACTTCTGTATTGAAGTGGTTAGTGACATATGCTAACAAATGAGAAGATAAGACTTTAGTTCATTATATCTATGAATGAAATGAAATCTGCGGGTAAAATGAATTTAGTAAGGTACATTATTCACAGTTTCAAAAAAGAAATCAACAAACCTCAGAGTCCTCAGTTGAATCTTCAACAGTTGATACAAATGTCTCACCTATATAACATAGTCACAGAAACATTCATGAGAATATTATGTAGAGTTAGAATAGTATATATATTTGAAGAAAAGCATGAATATGAACATTTGTATCATACTGGTACATTTTCATGTTTGTGTGTTTTGATGATACAAAGCAGGAAGAAAAGTTTTCAGGTAATTTAAGCTTTTGAGGAAATATATTACTGTAGTTATAGTGATAAGAAAAAAATTAAAGTCACAGCGCTTGTATGGGGACATGCACACTTGCACTTTCATAAGAGTACTTAAGCATAGGACAGTTTGGATGCACACTTCAAATTTATCATTTTGTTGTCATCACTCTCAACATTATTTAAGTGAAATCATCATTATCTGTTTGCTTACAAGAACTCCCTTGGTTACTTTTTCCTAATGACTGCTTTGTTGCTTCTTCCTATCATGAAAAAGAACAAAAAGATAACTTCAAAAATTATATCTTCTATCATTCTCTCTGTCACTTAATGGCTCAGTAAATGAGACAAAAATATTTACACTCTGTCAGGTTATAGACACAATCCTTCTGTTTTACCTTTAAACTACTAGAGGTCTGTTCTTATGCCTGTAATTTTTCTGATGTAAAAGGACATTTGCCGCGCGCAACCTTACCAGCAAGAAAGACGCAACACTGGATCCTTCTCTCTGCAGTTTATTCGGGCCTTTTATTATCTTCTTATCTTTCACTCACTTGCTCATTCTCTCACTCACTCACTCACTCACACTCTCAGAGGAACGATGAATGACCCTGGGTGGGGGGAGTCCGCTTGTAGCTAAATACCCTCTGGGCCTCCAATCCCGGTAAGCCACGTGGACATTGCCCATAGGTCCTAAGACGCATAAGCAAGCCACCATCCTTGCCTACAGCCAATAAGGAGTTGTTTACTCTCGAGAGCACTCACCATCTGGAAGGTGGAAGGCAGAAACCAGCTCCACCTTTAGGGCGCGGTACAACGCAGCTCTCTACAGACATTGTTCCACCCACAGAGGTTTGTCAGTTTAAAAGTAGGGCTCTTGGTAGCTTTGAAAGATCAGTAGCGGCACCTGGCCACACCCACAGCTCCTGCTGCTGCTGAGGGTATCTGCAAGGATCCCTACTGCGACCCCGAACTGAGTGAACTGAGCAAACCAACTGCAGGGGTCTCTGAGGGGCGGATTCGAACCCTGACCAGAGGACCGGTGCTCTCTGTGGCATCCCAGCACACTCTGGAGCAGGGGGCAACTGAACTCTGCACCTGGCCACACCCACAGCTCCTGCTGCTGTTGAGGGTATCTGCAAGGATCCCTACTGCGACCCCGAACTGAGTGAACTGAGCAAACCAACTGCAGGGGTCTCTGAGGGGCGGATTCGAACCCTGACCAGAGAGGTGACAGGAGACACACAAACGAAAGTGCCACAACTGACCAGGACCCATCTAATCGTGAACCACTGAAGCCATGGGCAAACGTCAGTGCAAGAAATTACATAATAATACAAAGGGCAATATGGTAACTCCAGAAGAGAGTGGCAATCTTACAAATACAAGACCTGAACTGAGCAATGAAGAGGAAACAGAAGGAAGCAACACCAAAAATTCCTTTTTGATG
>PVIH01022362.1:0-27387 GCA_004025045.1 Sigmodon hispidus | reverse complement strand
GTATTCTTCTCCTTCTTCTATTCCTATTATTCTCAAATTAGGTCTTTTCATGGTGTCCCAGATTTCCTGGACATTTTGAGTTATGGCTTTTTTAGTTTTACTATTTTCTTTGACTGATATATCTAATTGAGCTACTGAGTCTTCCACTTCAGAGATTCTATCTTCCATCTCTTGAACTCTGTTTGTTATGCTTGTATCTTTGGTTCCCCCTTTTTTCTTCAGGTTTTCTATTTCTATCTTTGCCTCATTTTGCGCCTTTTTTTATTGGTTCTATTTCAGCTTTTATTTCAGCTTTTATTTCCTGGCATGTTTCTTTCATAGATTTGTTCATCTCTTCCAATTTTTTGTTTGTATTTTCTTCTATTTCTTTAAGGCTTTTTTTCATATCTTCTTTTAGAGCTTTGATGATCATCAAAAAAGAATTTTTGGTGTTGCTTCCTTCTGTTTCCTCTTCATTGCTCAGTTCATGTCTTGTATTTGTAAGATTGCCACTCTCTTCTGGAGTTACCATGTTGTCCTTTGTATTATTATGTAATTTTTTGCACTGACGTTTGCCCATGGCTTCAGTGGTTCAAGATTAGATGGCTCCTGGTCAGTTGTGGCACTCGGGCTTGTGTGCCTCCTGTCACCTCTCTGGTCAGGGTCTGAGTCTGTCCTTCAGAGACCCCTGCAGTTGTTGGCATGCTCAGTGCGAGGTGGCGGTGTGTAGCCGTGCAAACTCCCTCAGCTGGAGCTGTGGGTATGGTGACTGGAAGCAATTATCTGCCCCTGCTCCAGAGTGTGCTGGGACTCTGCAGACAACACTGGTCCACGGCATTCTTATGTATGCTACTAGATGGTGCTCTTACTTCACCCCCTTCTTCTGCCCTCTATCATTCTTTTGGCCTCCATCTGTTAATGTCTTTTCTTCCTCCAAATAGTTCTCTCCTTTTATTGCATGTCACATGGAGTCAGTTTTAAAAGCCCTTTAATTTTAAGTTAGGTTAAAAAAGTAGCAGTGATCAATAAATTCTTAATTTAGTTCTGACAATTTAAAATTTTTTAAATTATTTTTTAAAAAATTAAAATATAATTGAATTTCTTTTCCCTTCCTTTTCTTCCCTTCACTCATCCTATGTTTCTTCTCTAATTTATAGTTTTTTCTTTATTATTTATATATATCTTTATTTTTAAATTTATGTATCATCATCTATTTCTATTAATCAATTATATATATGACTGTCTGTCTATCTGTCTATCTACCTGACAGCTATTGGTTATTTTAAAAAATGTGAGTACCAGTATTGCACCTGTAGGAATATCTTGCCATGCTGGTCATTGTTATAGTTCATGGGCATCTTGGCTACATGGGACTATTAATTCCTTCTCTCCCCTGGCAACTTATGTAGTACTTTTCTAGTACTATGAAAAGTAGAGTGCAGGAAGATTTCCACTTTAGATCCAGTTCAAATCTTCAGACAGCCTTAGTCTGAAGGATATGGGGTCTTCAATATTAGGCAATTCACTTCAACCTCTGAGGTGCAACCAAGGGTAACAACACTAGCTTTCACCATGTAGCTCTGCTTACTATAGTTCTATTTCTGCTTCCATTCTTCAGCACAGCTATTTGCTACTGACCTCCACATCTAAAAGAAAACTCTTCTCTCTTCTTTGAGCTCTAGACTTTGAGTGCTTCCTCAATATCTTGTCTTGGTTATCCATTATCTAAGCTGAAGAACAAAATAGATCCTCTAATTTCAGATGCCTTTCCTGCTCTACTGCCAGGCTATCACAGCTTATCATCACTGTACCCTAATCACTCATACCAAAATATAGCATTTATTATTATTTTTCCTTAGTTTCTCACTCCTACTTTATACATATGCTTTGTTGAATTGCTTCCCAGAGACATACTGAATCTTCCTTTTGCACCACTGATGAGGCTCATATGTAGCTCTTGCTTTCCTCTCATCCTGTCTCCTACAGTGTCTTTTTCAGTGTCCACCAATAACCCATTCTTTTAACTCTTCTCTACATCCACTACAAAAACCAGAACAACCTTTTTAAGGTATGATTAAGGTATGGCTCTATGTCTCCTCATTTCCTTCCTGCTATGGCTCTCTGTTACAAATAGTGTAAACCCAAGCTTCACTTTCCTTTCCAAGAGGCAGCTCTGTCTTTTTCTCACTGTTCTTGCTTGGGTCTTTGCTGCCCAACTCCTGGCATTCTAGTCACTCCCTGTTATTTGAATGCATCCAGCTCTTTCCTGTCTTGGAAACATTACAAATTCTATCCTTGTTTCTTTGAAATTTCCTTCTAAGGTATATATATGTGTGTGTGTGTGTGTGTGTGTGTGTGTGTGTGTGTGTGTGTGTGTACTTGGATATCCAGGTCTTGACTGCTGATCTGATTGTAATGATGGGCTGTATATAGTACAATGATATATAGATATAATGTGTGCGTCTATTCTCCTTATTACAATATTTTTTTAAGAAAAGTGGAGTCAGTGAAGAGTGTCTATTATATGAAAGAGTGCCTAGAGCATAGTAAATGCTCAATAAGTAGATTAATTCACAATAATTGAAAAGCACTTGATAAATAAACCAACCACAGGAATATATTTCAATGTATATAGTTTTCCTCTTAAGCAAGTTAATTTATAGTCATTACTTTAAATACATAAAATTTTGCAGAAATGATTTTTGTTTTGCTATTGTTTCATAGCTAAAACAAAGAATGCATAAGGACTGAATTCTGCAAAATCTTTATGAATTCGTAATTGTTGAAATTCAAGTTAATGACTTGTTGCTACATAACTTGATATTTTTATTTTTCTGAAAAGTATAATAGCAATAAAAAAGCAACCTATGGTTTATAACATATCTAAATATATCTAAAGCATAATCACTATTCTTAGAGAAGATAACATTCTTATAGGTTTATTTTTTTTCAGAAATTTGTTTTTTGCATTTTTTTCCTTGTGCATTCATTGACAATACTTTTGAGATGCATTTACAAGGAAGCTACTGACATTAAAGAAATTTTTTACATGTGCTAAAATGACAACCATTTCTATCCTCATGCATTAGGCAAGACAGTTATTGTCTCTGGGATGTGACAAATGTAACAGCAACAATAGCAGCTGTTCAAAGTAAGACACATCTTAGCCCCCAAAAGTTGTTACAGTGGTGCTTATGACAAATAGCTCTTTGGAATTTGAAATATTCTCTGTATATTCCCAGTTCTTTAGCTTAGTTGATTGCTACTTACCTGCCTCTCCTTTGTGGGGCTGATGTCTTTCAAGGATATAGTAAAAATGAGTGCAACATCAGAGCAGAGCAAACCAGCCTTCAGGTAGTTTGCCTGTTAGTGTGTTTAATTGGGGAACTTGGGCTACATTTTGAGTTAAACACTTCAAATAGTCCAGGGAACACAAAAATTTGTATAAGGTCCTAGCACATTTTAGAACAGAGCAAACTCAACAATAAGCTATTGAAAACCATCTTTCAAATAACACTGTGGTCATCATAGACAAACCTGTGAAAGAACTATAAGGTGAGACCTTGCCAGTCTCCTGCTCATATACAAAGAGACAAAAATTGAAGCAGTTTTGAGAGTCCAACTCCCAGAGTTTTAGTCCTTTTCCTGTTGCTATAATAGACTATCTGAGACTAGTTATTTCATAAAGGCAAGAAGTTCTGAAGGATGGACAATCCCAGGGCTCCGTGTTGACAACTGTTCAGCTTCTGGATGAAAGATAGGGGTGGCATAGTGAGATGGGTCACACATGCCAGAGAAAATTCCTTGTAGAAGTAAAACCACTTTTTTGATAACCATTCCAGAGATCCCTGTCCAATCACCCCCAGAGCCCCCACCTCTCAACTACCATTACCATGTGACTTTGGCTGTTTTCAACACATGAGGTTTGAGAGACATATTGAATTTGCATCAAGGAGCATGATCGCATGTGGCTGAGGGCAAATATACAATAAAACATCATTTTATTATAATCAGAAATTTGAGATAAGAGAAGTGAGCAAAATTTTGATGGTTATTTTCTAGCATAAAAATTAGAATATAGACTGTTTTCTTTCTGATTTTTAAATTGATTTAGATATAAATTATTTTAGGTGTTTATTTAGCTATTTATTCTTTTATAGAAAAACAATAATGTGGGGGCTGGAGAGATGGCTCAGAGGTTAAGAGCATTGGCTGCTCTTCCAAAGGCCCTGAGTTCAGTTCCCAGCAACCACATGGTGGCTCACAACCATCTATGATGAGATCTGGTGCCCTCTTCTGGCATGTAGAAGCACATGCAGGCAGAACATTGGATTCATAATTAATAAATAAAAAAAAATAATGTAACAAACTAGCAAATATTCCAGAAGGCAGCTCTCACTGCCTTACAGAATATTGAACCTGATTTTCTGTCAAACCATTCTAGATAAATGATTTGGGATCTATAAACAAAATAAACAAGACAGCACCTAGCTCTGCTGTTCTTTCCATTTGAAGTGATGGATTTTTCTGGTCTCAAAGACACATAATGGTCTGATAAGGACCTCTGCCCACAGCCCTGCTCAGGTTGATTTCTGACTGTTCACACCTCTTTACTCAGTACCCAACTACTCCCTGCCTTATGTAGTGTCTGACCGCTGGGTTTGTTTCTGCTCTCAGTGTAGATCCCTGTCAGTGTTAGGATTCTGTCCTAACCCTCCAAAGCCACAGCTGGCCAGCAGCAGTTAGCCTGGCCCAGTCCTGAGTTCTGATGTCAAGCTCTATTTGAGGATTCCCACCTTTGATCCTCCCCCTTTTCATCTTTTCCTCTCTTCGTCCTGCCAGAGGGCATGTTCCTCAACCCCTGACCTTCTTCCCTCTCCTCTCTCTCTTCTTCTCTTTCTTTCTGTTCATTTATTTCTTCTTCCTCTGTCCATAATAATAATGTCTTTCTATGTGAACCCAGTTTAAGTGTCTCTCCCTT
Organism: Sigmodon hispidus; assembly: GCA_004025045.1. Classification (NCBI taxonomy): domain Eukaryota; kingdom Metazoa; phylum Chordata; class Mammalia; order Rodentia; family Cricetidae; genus Sigmodon; species Sigmodon hispidus. The sequence continues at coordinate 22,427 of PVIH01022362.1, read as the reverse complement.
TCCACTGTGCACACATGGTGCATGGAGTCCCCATTCATTCCCACCAGTCAGCCACACTGAATATATGTATGTTTTCATAACAGTCAGGAGCAACAGGGAGAAAATGTCATCATGACATTAAATGTCTCCCAGTGACCATTAGTAACCAGAAGCTTTCCTAACCAAAGCACATTTTTTATCAGAAGGACATTTGTATTGTATTCTGAGATTTTAGAGGGATAGTATACATATTGTATTTTTCTTCAATTGATTCTTTGTCTACATTTCTTCACACCTTGTTTCATTTTAGTTTTTATTTATTACTTATTATGTATCGATGCTTTAGTGAAATACCCTACACCTGGTGACTAAGCAATCTGAAATGCACAAGCAGACTCAGAGTTTGGTGACCTCTTATTTTTCAGCAATGGTACACCTGCTGTGGAGAGGCAGGGGTTTACTCCAGCCTTTTTTGCAAGAGTTACCATCATATTTCTTATGATCCAGTCACCTCTCACAAGCTCCCATCTCTTAAAATTATTAAGATGGGGGTAAATATCCATATATAAAAAAATTGTCGGGACATAATTATTTAAATCATAGCAAACTTTCCTGCACACATACATACACACACACACACACACACACACACACACACACACACATAAGCATATGTTTTCAACCCAATGAGAAGACATATCAAAATGTCATACTAAAGTTATTTAAAAATGGCTGGATGTGACATCTTTTGAGAAAACTTCTCATCCATTTCCACCTAAAGTTTAATGTTCTTTTCCCATGGATTAGAATATTTATGTCCATCCTTTTACTCTAAGATGGTACCTTACAGTAAATGGAGGTATATTTCTTGTAGGCAGCAAAAGATGGATTTTGTTTTTTGATTGATTCAGCTAATCTATATTATTTTATCAGAGTATTAAGGCAATTGTTATGTAAGGTTGTAGCCAGAAGTTTCCGTCCCACCAGAAACTCTCAAATACTCGGTAGCCACTTCCCAAATAATTGACTCAGAGGCTTAATATTACTTATAAATGCTCAGCCAGTAGTTCTAATGGTTAAACTTTAAATTGCCCCATATTTCTGTTCACGTTTAGTCACATGGCTTGGTATCTTTTCCCAATCTAGAATTCTCATCTTGCTTTTTCTACATGTAGCTGTTGTCTGCTTCTCTGCTTTTCTTCTTCCCAGAATTCTCTGAGTCTGGTTGCCTCACCTATACTTCCTGCATGGCTACTGGCCAATCAGTGTGTTATTAAACCAATTTGAATAACAAATATTTACAGTTTACAAGAGCATTATGCCACAGCACAAGGATATTATTGAAATGTTTGTGTTAGTTATAGCCATCATGGTTTTTTTTTTTTTTCTTAGTGGTATTTTGTGTTGTAATAATATGGCTTTGTGTTTCTAAAGGACATTTTTTTTAAAAAAAGCAATAAAAACAAATTGATACTGAAGTTTATTTAAATACAAATCCTGTCTTGCATTAAATTATCAGAGATATTGACCAGTATTAGTAAACTTTTTCCAGGGTATATATGCTTGATTTGTCTGTACTATAGAATTTTATTGTTCCAGACACTCTTCTAGAAACTTGTACTATGCCACTTACTCTTACATAGAGTTTACATTTTGGTTTGATAGATAGGCTTTCCCCTCCTTGCTTTGGAGATAATGTAGAATTTTAACAGATAGGCATAAAACAGGGTTAGGACCATAGGTTAGGACTATAGTTGAGTATTATATGTTAGGACTGACTATAGGTTAGGTTAGGGCTATAGGTTAGAACTATAGATTAGGAGTATAGGTTAGGACTATAAGGTTAGAGCTATAAGATTAGATTAAGACTATAGGGTAGAGGTGATGTAGTCTGCACAGTTAAATTGAAAGGATGGAGTCTCACTGGAAATTTGGATTAGGAGCAAAGACTTGAAGAAGGGGAGGTCAGCCATACATGTATGCAAGAAAGAGGATATTTGGAAAGTGCAGATGACTAAGGCAAAGTCTCTGGGCAGAAAATTAACTGTGGTGCTCATGAGAGGAAGAAGGTCCACGCATGTCAAAGGTAGAGCAAGTGATGTCAGGAAATAGAAATACAAGTTAGTTAGATCATGTGAGATCTCAGCAGACATTCTGAGAACTTGGGCTTTTCTATGGATCAAAATAGGAAATAAAGAAGGATCAGACTGAACACTTTAAAAAACCATCTGGGTTCCAAATAGTTTGAAAGTGAATGTCTACCTGTGATAGGAGGGGCAAAAATGGAAACAGGGAAGCCTGAGGAGTCTCAGAAGGTACATATTCTAATGGTAGAGACAATAGTTTGCATGGATAAGAAGCAGAGCATGTGTGAGAGAAGCAGCGCTTAATGTTAAGTTGTGGTTTTTTTTCTTTGTAAAAAGAAAAACAGTTTAAGTGATTTACACATGGTTTTAAAACTTGAGCACTGTGGGAAGGTGACAGGATAAACAGCCCTTGTCAAATGGTGCTTGCTTCCTGCTCCATGACTAAGCCAGGCTGGCATACTGCCTCCCTTCTACCCAGAACTGCTCCACAAGACCTTGGCCTAGTCATTTTTTTTTTTTTTGCATACTTCATCTCTATAGACTGCCTCATGTGCTTAGACTTTATTGTCTGTTGTCTCATTGGAATGTTTATTTCACAAACACTCAGGTCTCTTCTTTCTCTCTTAACTAGGAAAGCATTTACCATATAGCAGACAGTAACTACTAAATGAAGATATCTGTTAATGTTAAAGCAAGCAATAGTGTACCAGTGCATTAGCCCTGCTGGGAGCAGCACTGCCAGTGCCTGGAGATTAGGAAATACTTAGGCAAATATTGAAAATAACTCTGAGTAAGTAAGAAGAGGAGTCACAGGCATCCATTGTATAATTTTTTGACAAGTAAGAAAAAAGCTAATGAGGACATAAAGGGGGACACGTTTAAATGTAGAAATATTGACCTGCAGAGTCAAAAGTACCATCCAGGCACCACTCACAAAATATTTGCAACATTTTCTGGAATTGTCCCTGAACACCTGTTACAATGTGCTCTACATATACATGTACAAAGAAGTTTGTTCTAGTCTCAGGTGATTCTAATTACTTGACAGCTACTTTTCATTTCCCTAATGGAAGAATAGGAAACATTTGACCAGGCAGTGGAATGTGGAGGGGACTTCTGGCTAAAATAGAGACTGGACTGGTTTCCACAGAAAGTAGCTTCCTCAGCTCTCTGTCTCACTGGCAGGGCTCTGGGGAGTGGAATTAGCTTCAATGTGATGCACACAGGCAAATCCAATTCTACTTTCTATTTATTTTGAGGAATTGAAGTTCCAATTTGGTGGGTGTGGTGGGGGTGTTTGATTTATTATGTAAAGACTATTTGCCAATAGGATTGTCTGTATAACCTATCTAGACAAATATAATTCTTACAGACTTTTTAAAAACAAGAAGAGTATTAAATTATAGTGACATTTTTAATCGCTTATACTTCTGTAGCTAATATAAATTCTCAATGAATGGTTGACCTTTTCTTCCAAAGGAAGAAAGAAAAAACATATCTGTTGTTAGTTCTGAAGTAATTTCTATAGGAATATGAAAAAGCCTGTGACTAGTGGGATTAACATGGAACTCAGCCAAACTGTTTCAGTAGCTTGGGGTTTGCTGAGGAGGTGGTCTATGAACTGGACACTTGCTGAGACTCAGATTACTCTGGTCCATGCTGCTCCTACCGAGCAGCAGACTACCAAATTAGATCTGATTTAATGGGTCACAGTTCTAGTGGCCAAGATGGAGGGTCCAGTGTCTGTTGAGGACCTGCTTGCTGCTACATCCCTGACTAAATGACAAGAGAGCAAAATGGGTTTCACAGGAATACCAATCTCATCCAGGAGGAGATTTTTTTCCCCGTCATCTCTTCAAGGCCAAACAAAGCACCACTTCTCCATTTCAGGCTAGTGAGAGCAGAATGTTGGAAAGGATAAGTATTTGCACAGTTTCCTCCGTTATCTCTTTGTATCTCCCTGCCTGAAAAACTGTACACAGATCTATGGCCAGCAGAGTTTCCATTTTGCTCTCATCTTCTTTTCATTCTTCAAATGTTCTGGGCTGTGCTTGAGCTCCACAGTCAAATTTCTTTCCTGCCCTAAAGTTTTGAAGATGTGACTGTGCTTTATGTAATCAAACCACTCAGAAGTCAGCAAACTTGTAGTCTTCACTCCAATGACAAACTGTCTACAATAGAGAGTGATTCATGTGGGATTTGGAAAATGTGTTTCCTCAGAGGGAGAAACAGCTGCTTTCTTCAGAAACCAGGGAGGTAGAGATGGTTCTGTGTTTTTTTCAGTGTGTTCTCCAGCTGGCAGAGAACAGTATGACAGTTCTTTATATGATTATGTTTTGGGAAAGTTAAAATTATGTCAAGGATAATGTTCAATGAAAACATCAGATTATTATAAAGTTGGGTCCTTCATGGATAATATTAATTGAGGTTAAGAGGGGAAACAGTACTAGGCTACCTGTGTAAAGACTGACCTAAGTTCATGATGAGAAACTCTGAGATGACAGTTCCTCTGGTACCTTGATAATGACACACAGTTTTTAAAAATGTGTTTGGTCATAGAGTTTACATAATAACTTTTAACTGGGAAATGAAGGGCTACCTGGATTGGAAAACCAGTATTACATTCTGTTTAATCATTGGAAACATTTATTAAATATGTAACTTTGGGCTGGAGAGCTGGCTCGATTAAGACTATTGGCTACTCTTGCAGAAGATCCAGGTTCAATTCCAAGAACCCACATAGCAGCTTACAATCATCTCTAACTCCAGTTCCAAGAGATCTAATGCCCTCTTCTTACCTTCATAGGCACTGCACACATGTGGTGCACAGATGTATATGTACACAAATATGCACACCAATATACATAAAAATTTAAAAACCTAACAAAATGAATATATATGTATAGTGGACTCTTACAAACACTTTTCCTTTCTGTTTTCTCAGTTTTATTCTATTTTATTTAGTTTGTTGTTTGGTTTGAGAGTAAGGGTCTTTGATATCTTTGGCTTGGTACTGGCTGTGTAGCTCAGAGTGAGCTTGAACTTGTAGCAATCTCTGAAGAGCTGTGATTACTGGTGTGGGACAGTGCACTAGTATGCATATGTTTTGAGCATTTATTAGGAAGAAATCTTATAAACTTTTACATGAAGGTGCAAAAGCAGTGAGGTACTTGGAGAGAAACTGCTTCTGCTTGAGTGTCTTGAGCATGTCATTAGAGTATTAAATCAATTTTTAATTTTTTCCTAGCTTTTTAAATGCTCAAGTGGCCATAAACATCCCAGAATGAAAAGAGAAATAAGAACCTTCAGGACAGTTAGAAGCAAATGGCCAAGTGTTGTATGGCTGAGGCTGTTTCTTCAGACTTGTAACTATCGACATTGCTCCAGTAGCCAGTTGATTCCTTCCTTTCAGTGCTGTCACATGATTGCTCTTCTTTTCTGTTTATGATAGGCTCATATGACCTTTCTTGGCTACCTGTCTTGCTGTGGCTCCACATGTGCTTGGACCTGTCATAGTTCTGTTTTTTCATCCTTAAGTTCAAACTTCTCTTTTTAAAGAATGATGTCAACATGTATTGCTTTAATCCTTTGCCTTGGTACTGAGTTTCTTACTGCCACATGAATTTGTTTTCTTTTCAGTTAGCCAGAGATTTCTTAGAGAGAAGGTTCTTCTTTATTTATAACACGCACGCATGTTCTCTCTCTCTGCCCCTTTATCTCTGTTTCTCTTTCTCTCACACACACTTTAGTAATTTATTTGTCTTATAATCTTTTGAAGCCTCACTCTAAAGGCTAAAATGACTTACTGAAATCTCAGTCTTATGAGACTCACTGGTATAAAGTAACAGGCATTTTGAATTGTAATACAATCTTGTGATAGTTACTTTCTTACGGAAAGATTGCTCATGTTTGCTCTTAGGTTTTTTTTTTTAAATGTTTCTTGTAAGGACTGAGAGACCAGCTTATTTTATAGTTGTCACCATTCAAAATGGGAAAGAGAAAAGGTAGTGGGGGGGTGAGTCATATCAGACATACAAAGTAAATTCTGATGATGGATGGGCTTTGATTTTTTGATCCTCTTGGTTTACTTGCAGTCAGTTGAGACTCCAGTGTAGCCTACAATGGGACTTCTAAAGCCATGGGCTTTCATATTCTTTATCCTTTTGATTTATTTTTTAAAACTAACTCATATTTTTTATCACAACTCATTAACTACTAGTAGTCAAACTTGGATAATCTATAGTTTAGAAACAAACTTTGGAATTTGAAGGGATTAACAAGACACATAGTGATTTTAGTTGATGTCATAGGTGGAGAATTGGATAGTTTTTTCAATGACTTTTGATATAGAAACCAAGAAGTTGATATGACAGAATAATCCAGACAACTATGCCTATACACTTACTATTGTAGAGTGCCCAACATGAGTACTCTATTTTCCTATGAGATCACATACTATTCCTGTTGTTTGTTTGTTTGTTTGTGGTTTCTTATTGTCTGTAGGAGACTTTTTCCTCATGAGGGATAGTTATTGGTTGTTTTTTGTTTTGTTTTTAAAATTTATTTACTATGTATGCAGTATTCTGCTTGCATACCAGGAGAGGGCACCAGATGTCATCATAGATGGTTGTGAGCCACCATGTGGTTTCTGGGAATTGAACTCAGGATCTCTAGAAGAACAGCCAGTGCTCTTAACCTCTTAGCCATCTCTCCAGCCCTAGTTATTGGTTGGTAAGAAGAATTTTATGAGAAAGTAAGCACTTGAGACAGTTAACAGGACTTCTGGGTCCAGGACACCAGCTTAGAATAAAAAAGGAAATTTGTATTCTAAGGAATAGCCCATGTTTTAGAGTTCTTCACAGAACAGTGACCAACACAAAACAATCACATCATCTTCTAATAGAAAAGATTCATAGTTTTATAGATGAGATTAATTCTTATAGAAGAGATAAACTCAAAACTTCTGTCTCTTTGTTATCATTGTGACATGATTTATAAAATGTATTTTACCTGTTTAAAAGCTCTCTTTATACTGGAGTCTTTACATGCATATATATGATGCTTTCCATACTGAAGTCAAGGAGCTATATTTGTTTTCTAAAGAGAGAGAAAAAGAAGGAGCATAAAGTTGGATAGATTGGGATGTGGGGAGGATTTGGGAAGAACTGTATGAGTAGAAACCATGATCAGAATATAATGTATGGAAAAATATTTTCAAAGGAATGAATTAACAACAAAGGATAAATATATTAAAGTGATTGGAGAGAGTCACTGGATTATAACAAGTTCCTGCCACTAGCATTTTCCAGTCGGGGTAGAATTTGTTTTTCCAGGACACTTCTTCACTACTTTTAAGTTTCATGGCCTCAGAGTTAGTGAATGCAGTTCAAGAAAAAGAGTGGGGGAGCTAAGCTGTACAGTGTGAAAATGGAGAAAATAATCTAGTTTTCCATGGCTTAAGTAGAATGTGACTGATCACTGCTAATTTGGAAGGTCCTTAGCAGGAGGGTGTTTTTCTTGAAGAGAAAACTGGGTTTGCAGAACTGTGTGAGTCAGCTGCTCCTCTGGCATCTGGAGCTGCAGAGTAAGAGTCAGGTCTGGAATCTTGCCATTTCTTTATGCAGTGTCCTCTCCTTTCTTCCCGAAAAAAGTCCTCGGAGCATGGCTTTTACATTCCAGTAAGGTTTGAAGAGAGCACATTTCTAGCAAAAGTCTTCAGTTTCCCCTTTGTTTTCACCTGCTTATATAAAAAGTGTCTTGAGGTCAGTGTGTTGCTATGTTAATGACAGATTTTCTACAGATCTTGTGAACATGGACATGCTATGTTTAAATAAAGTAAGCTTTTTTTTTTATAAATTAAAGAATTTTGTATGCTTCTCATATAAAATGCCAAGTTTTTGAAGCACAGAAGAAGGAAATGAGTTCATTTAAGCAATTCCCAGGTAAAACTAATAACAATTTTTCATGCTGAATTTCAGATCACAGCATTAATACATAAGTAGCTAAAGCTCTGCTGACTTGGGCTCCCAGCATTTGCTGTTAAATATGCTTCAGTTTCATCATTTGCTTTTCTTGTGTGTTTCTGAGACTCCAGATCTTGAAGACTCGAGGGCAGTCTGCCGCTTCAAGAGTTAGATACAGGGATAGGAGTTGGGGGAATTGTGCCACCATGTGCTTTTTAACTTCTCCTGAAGTGTGTGTTTCAAGTAATGTCAGACATGCACTGCTGTATGAGACACTTGAACACTGTCACTTTAGTAAAGAGTGACTGTCAGTCACACTCTCTGCCAGAGCAAAACTCTACTTCCCTTTTATGCCAAAAGGTATAAAATGCAGAGTTTGTGTGTGAACAAAAATTGAACATAATAACACTTCAAGTGTTTGGCATCTGAACTTTGAAAAATTTAAACAAGTATCAACTGATATTCTGTTAGCTTTTGTTTCTTTAAAGATTGAAGGGGAGAAACCCAAACCAGATAAAGAAAGAAATAACAAGTAAACAGATCATGGTCCCTGGACTCAGCCAAAGTCAAAGGAAAAGAGCAATATTGATTTAAATATTTAGCACTTATATGAATAGTCTCTAAATCATAGATAGTATCTGTAGGTTAGAGAGAAGTAATGATTCTCTTAAAACTTCTAATGTTTGCTGTTAAAGTGGAAAAAATTTTGTATTTGACACTCATTCTAGTTTAAAAAGTTAATGAAACCTTATAGTCGATTTTGGTTGCAGATCATATTATAAAAATATCTGGTGTATGGAACAAGTAAAAAAATATGTGAAGAGAAATCCCAAAAGTTCTGAGTCTCACCTGGTCTGAAATGGCTCAGTCTCCTAATTTGCAATTTTTTTGAATACTGATTAACATTGTAAAATGCTTAAAACCATATAGTGTAAATGTTTTTCTGGAAAGAATTTTCTTTCTTTTCTAAAGAGCAGACTAGGTAGTCACTTGGTCCATATTAATAATCAACCAAAAATATCCTCAACAGTACAGCAAACAATGCCTTGTGTATAATGTGAGTTCTTTCTTTTTAATTTTAGAATCAACCTTGTCCTATGTTAGGCAGCTGGAGGCCAGAGTCAGACAGCTGGAAGAAGAAAATCGCATGCTGCCCCAGGTGGGTGACTTACAGAAGCACATAGCTAGCCAGTATCATTTGAGTTGTAGCCTTTTATTTGAAATTTAAAGTCTCAAGTACATGTTCTCTTTGGAATGATAGAAATCATGTTGTAAAAAGCCATTCATCATGCAGAGTGTGGTGACGTTCCATGACAGCCATCATCCAACCCAGAATTCTGAGTGGTTCACTAAAGGATGTGAATATCAAAAGAATGTGAAGTAATTTAAAGTAAGTAGGTACTATCATAGGTGTGAGTTGGTGGATAAAGGGAAGGGACTCATTTAAAGTGAAATTTTACCAATTTATGAGCTAAGTAAGCTTGTTGGTTCAAAGTTTATACTTTAAACTAGTGCTCTCTAGAATTCTTTGATAAAATTGAACTTTCCTAGTGAAACGAAGTTAATGGCAATGTTTACTTTGGAATTTATAACGTTTACTTTTCCACTCACATCCCTGGTGGGTAGAAAGTTGCACTTTTTTTTCTGGGTTATTGAATGACACATCATATATTCCACTTAAATAATTGTTTCTGTAGCTGTTAAATTAGTAAAAATGTGGCTGTTTTGTGAGGTGATGGTTTTCAGAAAATAGTCTTTTGAGAAATTCAACAAATCCACATGTTTGTAGAACAGTTCCTTGTCTGAAGAGAGGGCAGTAATGCATTTAAACATCTTATAGAGGTTTCCAGTCAAACAGATCTCCTGAGTTCCTTCCACCTTCTGGGACCATCTTCATTATAAGTGACTAAGGAAAAATTGCCCCTCAGGTAATGAGTAAGTGATATTTTAAATTAAACAGATGAACATATTCTATTCAAAGCCAAGATGTTTAAACTTGAAAGCAGAGGCACTTTGGAAAGACATTTTACGTCTAGTAATTTGGCTTTGCTTTTAAATCATTTTATTTTTCAGTTGTGATGATTTAGACTTTTGTGTCCTGTAGATAAAAATGCTTTTCTTTCTCTTTCATTGGCAAACTTATTCCTAGAAATCACAGGATTAATGAAGTAAATCTCTTTATTTTCAGACTTTACCTGTGCTCAAATTCCTCATAACAAAAGGGGCTGTTTGTATTGTAAAAAAAAGATATTGATATATTTTTCTTTATGTTTTTCCTTACTATGTTGTATTTATATATAGTATAACTGCACTAGAATCCTTGACTGAGAACAGTGAACTATCCTGTTATAAAGAAAATTAAAAAAACATGCTTTCTTATGCTTACCATATCTCAGGCAACAGTAAATTTGAAAGGAAAAAGGGAAAAGGGAATGTAAAACAATATACTTATGTTTTTCTATTATTAGAGATTGGGCCTCATCTCAAATACCAAAATGCTAGTGCATGTATCATCTTGTTAGAAAAATACAGCTGATGAGAAAATGATGATTTTTTTAATGTGAGTGCTGTCAATAAAGTTACAGTCTGCTAGGCCGGAGGGCCTGGGTTTGTTCGCTAGGTTCTCACATTGGTGTGAGGAGAGAACGTACTTCTGCTGATAGTCCTATGAACTCCACATATGGTGTTGCATGTGCACTCATACAAATGCAATAAATAATAAATGTAATAATAAAATGTTTTTAAATTGTAAAAATAAATATAGGACTCTTAAAGAAAAACAGAAGCATCCCCGAATATGTCTGGAGTATGTGAATACTTACATACATAGGGTTTCATATTAAAGTGAGGAGATATTACATAATCCCTCACATGAAAGGTGGACAAAGTGTCCAACTATATGCTTTTAAATACATTGGAATTTTGCTATCAAGGAGAGTCTTTCTTTTGCTTTTTCCTCTAAAAGTGTGCAGGGAAGATCATATTTCAGTGAACCTATGATGTTGACATAAGCAATGTATTTATTATATTATAACATTATAAAAGAAAATAGTCATAACACATCAAATTCTGGATATTAAAGTTGGATAAACAGCCATTCATATTTAATTAAACATAGGAATATATAACTTTCAAACAAAATACATTATTTAAAATGTATGACAAGAATATGATGGATGTCAGTTTACAACACTTTAAGTTTTTCACTTTTGAGTATCTCTTTCACTTACACCTAAAGTGGTCACATGACAAAATTGCTGGTTTAATTGACCCTTTAAGCACAAGCTCACACACACACACACACACACACGCAGTGAGAAGCTAATATGGAACACTGTAAGTTGACCCCCAGTACTCAGAGTCTGTAAAGGTGTCTGTCCATTCACTGAAAAGATTGAGACTTGGGCTGCATAGGCACGAAGGCAAGTGCAGCTTGTTTTTTTAGATGTTTTGAGTGTGATTGTAGATAATGTCTGGTGACCCTTCCCCATAGGAACTCTTTGTACTAGCATGATGTGTAAGGTCAGTCTATTGCTACATGCTGACATTCCTGCATGAATTAATTGCACTATTCAAACACTTGATTTTTCAATTTTAAGAGCTTTCTTGCTGTGCCTTGATTAGAAGGTATCTTTTATTTCTAAATTTATTAAAGAGTGCCCATTTGTCTTTGGATTAATGGAAATAAGAATGTAGTTGCTAATTGGAATCTTAAGTGTGTAAAGTTCCTTTGAGGCTATAGCCAGGTTCATTCTGATTGTTCAGAGTTTAGACTAATTATTTATGGCAGTTAGAGAAGAAGAAATCTCTTTTTAACACACCTATGCTTATTCTCTATGTAAAACAGTCTATAACTAACAAAGTCCCAACTGTAAAAGGTTGATCTCTTCATTTGTTAGCAACAAGGTTTTTGCAATTTGGGAATAAGGTATAAATAAAGACCTGAGTTCATAACATTTAGCTGTAAAAAGCTATCAGGTTCCACAACAAAGTGTTGACTGTAGAATGCAGTTGCAAGAAGAAAGTTGCATAATGGAGTTGTTTCTACCTGATGGAGGAGAGTTTCCCACAGGAAGTGGGTAGGAGCCTGGCATCTGCTGTGCAGCAGGTTGTTCAGGGGAAGAAGAGCTTCTTTCACCATTGTGGTCAGAAGAATACTATGCCAGGATTCTAGAGCTGCACTTTTAATTATGTTTATGGGCACTTTTCAATGATATCTGAAGGAGCAATCATTTTACTCTGCTATAAAAATGAAATATCATTGCTAGATACTTTATTTAAAAAGGAATTGACTTTTAAAAAAGACTGGTACAAACAAAACTACCCAAATTTAAGGTATTTGTCCCTGAGCACTAATGGGAATAGTTTTATCAAGACCACATTAAAAATATCCCAAAGGATTATGTATCATCTCTAGGGTCCATGTAATACTAAAGCTGTTCAAACTCATCTTTGCATTTCCTACATGCATATTGAATGTAATATGACCCATCAATGACAATTGCATGCTATTTAAATAAATGTAGCTGGTATATATACAATTTTATTGGCCTAATCAAAAAGTGTAGAACCACCCACTATAGCATAAATGACATTTAAAAATAATAAACCCAGTATGGTATCTAGTTATAGTTGTTTAAGAAATTTTATATCAAAATGAAAAGCATAACATCTGTTTTGATATAAATTCACATATCTTCCTTTAAGAGAACTCACATTTTAAGAATAGATCATCAAGTTCATAGAGATTGGGGGAATTGGCCTGGACAGACAGCTAGTTAAGAAGCAACTCTGGCCAAGATAGACATATGTTGACCTGAAAAACAGTTCATACCATTAATATAAGTCAGTATAATAATGCACTAAATCTATCATTTTTTATATATCTATTATTGTCTCATCCATCCTTGTCTTAAGAAAAATTTTCAGTTTTTTTTTTAAAGCAACAGTACCCATCACAGTTGTGAGAAATTCTACATTTCACAGTTGTTTTTCTCTCTGAAACATCTCAAAATTACTTGAGAATAATAAAGTCGTATTATACAATCACAAGTCTGTGTACAAAATTTACTCATAACAATGTGGCCAGAGAGGCTTTCTGTGCATGGGGCTAAAGAAGCTCTGTGAGCAGAGTCACAGTGATGCTGCTCAAATTAGAATGAATTGGCTAGCCCTCAATCCAAGCCTCATTTCCATCTCGCTGCTCATTCCGTCATTGTTGGCTTGATGCTCATGGGAATGTACTAATGCCATCATACCTGTTTATGTGCTGGACCACAGTGAAAATTTTCTCTTCAATTAGAAGATGTCTTTAAATGGCTGGTGTACTTAGCTGCCAACCTTAATGTAAACTATGTTGCTGGCTTTTGAGGGCTTCCATTGCTATCCATATATATGGCCAAGATAATCTATCATTTGGGCTTTTTTGTTTTGTTTTTGGAAGAATTATCCTTACCTATTCTGTACTGGCTGAATTTTGCATCACAATGAGTGCTAAAACTGAAGCAAACTGTTTGTGGTAGGTCCAAAGCCAATTTAATGCTTTTGTTCCAAATGCTATTGGGAAATCTGTTCCCTTTCATCAAATGCTCTGCTACTGACATCTGCTTGGCAAGCACTTTGTGTGCTCTGTGTCACATACTCTTCCATGTACCTGCCCACCTCTTGGTGTTCCAGCACCAGGACAAGCACCCAGTACTGGCGGTGTCCTTGCCTATTTCTGTGCTGCACTTCAGCAGCCCTGCCTTACAGTTTAGGGTTCTGGGAGCTCCACTACATAGGCCCCTTTCAGCAAGCATGGCTATTTCTGTTGTGCTAATGCACACTGAAGAATCTAATTTTAGGGCTGGGAATGAAAATTTACCCTCTCATGTAATTTGGTCACAATGTAGCCTCACAATGCAGTCTTTCAGAGCCTTGAGAAGGAATCAGGGCTGTTTCTGAACAAAGGAATAGAACTCTGACGATTGCCAGAAGTGCTGGGAAAGGTACACAGGAGCAAAGGAAATTGTACCTCTTACTTCCATGGCAACACAGTATCAGTCCAGCTTTACATCTCAAACATGCCCCTTCTGCTCTCCTGGATGTGTGCAACCTCAGGCAGAGGTGGCAGGAATCCATGACAAATGCAGACCCTGTTCTCTTTCTTTTTCTGATTTGGAAATTATTATATGTTGTTTTTGTCTCTTTTTCCTTGTCACATTGTTTGACTATATGATTTGCCAGTATTTTTGAATCTTGTAGGAATGTGTAGGTACAGGCCGTATTTGGGAAGAAATTACTTTTGTCAGGGATAGGTAACTCTCTCTCTCTCTCTCTCTCTCTCTCTCTCTCTCTCTCTCTCTCTCTCTAAGACACACACACACACACACACACACACACACACACACGCACACGCACACGCACACGCACACCATGACAGTGTAAGCCTTTCTGGAATACTTACAGCAAGTGATGATGTGTTTCGGCTGTTGTTTGAGTGGAAGCTTCTACTTCGGCATTTTGCAGAACAATTGGTATAGGATTCTTTCTTTCAAAAGAATAGCAGTCCCAGTATGTAATGCAGACACAGGAAAGGAAATTAGTTAATTCACTAAGGACTGACTATTTTGGGCATCATATTGGTGGACAGGAGGTAAATAATTCACATAAATAACAAAAAGGAAAAGTACATAAATTTCAGTAGAACTTTAAGGACAAATGAGAACTACATCAGTGTGGGAATATTGGAAAGGAATATATATAGAGACAGCAAATCCTTAAAGTGGCTACTGTCATGCTAAGAAACCTAACTGAATGGAGAATTAAACTAATACTTACCAGGAAAAATGTGAATGAGTAAAATTTATAATGAAATAAGTTCAAAGCCACATAAAAGTGCTCAAACTGCCAAGATATATTGCACTTTAATGAGATCTTCTCATTCTTTTTTTGTTTCTTTATTTTCCTCTTTTTATTATAAAAAAGTCATTTTTTTTTTATCCATGTATCCCCTTGTTCAGGCTCCCTTCCCCGCCCTGTCCTTCCCAGTCACTCACTCCTCTCTCCATCAGTTTATCTCCTCCCTAGCAAGAGCAGGAGGTCCCAAGGTGGCTGAGTTCAACATTCACGCCAGGCAGACTTCTTCTCATTCTTAAAGTGTCTTCCTTAGGAATCTGATTCATAACCAGATATTGTTACTCTAATGGGAGATTGTAGTTAAAATAGACATGTGTATTAAGCATATAGTTATGTTGGTCACTGTATTTACTGATAAAATCATTGCATTTACCAGGTGCTAAGTTATAAGGGACCATATTATCAATAACTCATACTTAGTATCTTTTAACATTTATAATTAACAATTATATATATATATATAGAGAGAGAGAGAGAGATTAACAATTCTATCAGTAGGGCATGTTCAAATTTTTAGATTTGTGATAAGCATTCTTGGATGAATTTAGCAAAAATTATGACTTATTGAGCATCAGATATTTCTGTATAGACACAACAACTAGAATTACAGATATTTGAATAAGCAGAAGTAGCCAAGACTACAGAAAGTAAGAGAGAGTGCCAGGAGAGATGCTCATGCTGCTCTGTACTAGGAGGGTGGTTTCTTCCTCTCATTTTCACTCTCCTAAGAAGCCCAAAGAAAAGACAAAAACATAGTTAAATATAAATCAGTCATCTCTAACAGAATTAAGTAGATAGCTCTTGTCTTGAAAGTGGAAGACATTGTTTTATGTTTGATTTTCAAATTATTGTAATTCAGTATAAATATCATTGGGATTTGAATATTAAAACAGTAATTTATTAAGAAACTTTGGGTTTCTAAAGAATCATAAAAGAGCTATGACTTTGGATTGGGTTCAGGCTCACTGAATTTTCATTTCCAGATCTAGGTTACTTTCTTTGTGACTGGGGTAAAGGTGTCTATATCAAGCTGTAATCTTCTTTCTGGTTCTGGCATTTGTTATAATGGGATTCAAGCCATTTTTGTAAAGTCTTGTGTTCCCACATTACTCCTCATTGTAGTCTGAACAAAGGAAACATTGCTCATGAAATATAACCAACTGAAAATTAAGGATGTTGCCACTTAATAGTAGTAAATCATCTACATGTCCTTTTCATATAAGACAGACAAACATGGATACAAATAGGCAATATCTACACCATGTAAACTTAACTATAGCATGTTCAATAAGCAAAATATATTCTTTAATAACATAAGATTATTAAGTATATAAAATTTGAAGTGACTTGAGAATTCCTTAAATTATACTTAAAAGCTGTTATTGCATGGAGAAAGTATAATTGAGTAATATTTAAGAAACTTTAATTGATGACCTTGGATTCAGAGTTAATGAAATAATTAAAGGACACTGTGACATAGTAGGAAGAACACTGGACATGGATCTGTGAGAATCTGGTCTGAGATTATGGCTGCCCTTAAACATGGGGACACTCTTAAAAAAAATCACCAAGCTTTATATCTCTTACCTATACAATAGGAAGGTCATAGGAAGTGTGGAAGATTCTACCATTCTCTGTAAGTTTATCAAAGACAATTAAAATACAATATATATCAAAACAGGTGTGTGTGTGTGTGTGTGTGTGTGTGTGTGTGATTTATGTTTTAAATTAAATTCCCTTAAAACTTTAAAAACTTGTTTTGAACATTTTATTTATAAATGTTTTTCTATCACCATGAGTTAGGTAACATAAAGTTAATATAATGTCATCAGATATCTATTAAAACTATTTAAAGAATATCAGCATAGGAATGTATATTTGAGGTATAAGTTACATTAAATACTCACATAGAGGGTTCATATAGTGATCTGTGTTCTTACATGTATTTTGAGAGATATACTGTTAGTTTGTTGCACATGGGAGAGACTCACACATTCACTGCCAGGTGCGACACAGAGAGTTTATTTTAAGGAATTTGGATATCCAGAGAAGGGAGGGGGAGAGGGAGAGAAAGGAGGAGCAGAAAGATGAGGAGGAGGGATCCACTGCCACGTGTTGTCTCTCTTTTTTTCTTTTATATTTTTTGATTTTTTATTTATTTTTGAATAAAGTCTCATTTTTTGTCCATTTATCCCCTTGTCCAAACTCTCTTCTCCCTCCCACCCCTCCCAGTCACTCTCTCTTCTCCCCATCTCCTTATCTCCACCCCAGCAAGTACAGGAGGTCCCAAGGTCCCAAGGTAACTTAGTTCAGCATCCACTCTAGGTAGATCTGCTTTCCTCATCCCAACATCAAGACTGGGTCAGGTGTTCATCTGGAGGGAATGGGCTCCAAGGTGCTGATCGAAGGTGCTTCAGATCCCAAGCTGTTCAGTGGTTGTGGTTTGCTTTTTGTTTAAAATCTACTAATGAGTGAGTACATCCCCTGCTTATCTTTCTGGGTTTATTATTAGGAGGATATTCTCCACATCCTTTAAAATTGCCAGCAAATTTTAAAATATCATTTTTCCTACTGCTGAGTAGTACTCCATTGTGTAGATATACCACAGTTTGTTAATCTATTCTTCAATTGAGAGGCATCTAGGTTGTTTCCATGTTCTTGCTATTACAAATAATGCTGCTGTGAACATAGTTGAGCTAATGCTTTTGGAGTGCGAATGTGTATCTTTAAGGTATATGCCTAGTAATGGTATTGCTGGATCCTTGGGGAGATTGATTTTCAGTTTTCTGAGAAACTGCCATACTGCATTCCAAAGTGGCTGAACAAGCTTACACTCCCACCAACAATGGAGGAGTGTTCCCCTTGCTCTGCATCCTCTCCAGCATAGGGTGTCATCTGTGTCTTTAATCTTATCCATTCTGACAGGTGTAAGGAGGTATCTGAAAGTTGTTTTGATTTGCATCTCTCTGATGGCTAAAGATGTTGAGCACTTTTTCAAGTGCCTTTTAGCCATTTAATTCTTCTGCTGAGAATTCCCTTCTTAGTTCTGAACCCCATTTTTTGATTGGGTTATTGAAGGTTTTGGGCTCTAATTTCTTGAATTCTCTATATATTTTTGAGATAAATCCTCTGTCACTTGTAGGGTTGGTGAAAATCTTTTTCTATTCTGTAGGCTGTAGTTTTGTCTTTTTGACTATATCCTTGATTGTACAGAAGCTTCTCAGTTTCAAGAGGTCCCACTTATTGATTGTTGTTCTTAGTGTTTGTGTTACTGGTATTATATTTAGAAAGTGGTCACCTGTGCCAATGCACTGGAGGGTATTTCCCACTTTCTTTTCTATCAAGTTCAGTGTAGATGGGTTTGTGTTGAGGTCTTTGATCCTGTTGTCTCTTTTTAACAGTGTGAATGGGCACAGATATACTCTATGTAGTCACACCTGGGGGCACGCTCTGTGGGTGCCATTCCACCCAGTGGTGTGTACCACTTGGCATGTCTGGAACACACCCACATACATGTATCCCTCAAATATAGGCTTCGTAAATTTAACTTGAAATTTTGCATAATGAACATCAGGACTCTAGTTTTCCTTAATGACATATGTATTTAAAAATAAAAGAATTAGAATGAATGGTTGTGGATTCTTTGGTTAGGCACAAATGCCTCACTTACTTATTTCTAAGTATGGTTTACTTTCAGATCTGTATATCCTGAGCCTGTATAATTAAAAGCCTGGCTCTGTGTGTACCACTGAAACAAGTATAATGAATATCATTGAAAGGTATAAAGTTATAAATCTCTAGAATTAAAAATAGTGTTTAAAGGTAAAGATGAGTTGAGGCTGTGCACAGGTGAGGAGCCACTTGCAATGAGGACAGGTGAGCTATCAGGGCAGTATCTGTGGCAAGCCCTGGCCAGGAAATAGTGAGGATTTTTTTTTTTTTTTTATGGCATGCGTGATTGCAAGTATTACCAGAGACATTGAGTTTTTTATTCAAGAGTAGTCTGTAATTCAATAAAATCAACAAACATTTTTAAATGAAGTGCTGTTTATTAGGTATTGCTGTTTGAGAAGAAAATTTCTTAAAAGTTAGCACAGGGGCTGGAGAGATGCCTCAGTGGTTAAGCAAAAAGCAAAGCATGTCCAAGCTGCAAACCACAACCACTGAACAGTGAACAGCTTGTGATCTGAAACACCTTGGATCCCACTCCCTCTAGAGGAACACCTGACTAGGTCATGATGTTGGGGTGAGGAAACTAGATCTGCCAGGAGTGGATGCTGAACTAAGCCATATTTGGTCCTTGGAACCTCCTGCCCTTGCTGGGGAGGAGACGGGAAGATGTGGAGAAGAGAGAGTGACTGGAGGAGGTAGGAGGGGGAAGGGACCTTGAGCAAAGATATACATGGATAGAAAATGTGACTTTATTATTAATAATAATAATAAAGAATACTTGCCGTTTTTCCAGAAGACCTCAGTTCAATTCTCAGCACCCGCTTTTGGTAGTTTACAACTGCCATAATTCTAGCTCCAAAGGTGTTGGATGCCTTCTAGCTTCTGTGAGTACCTGCACAGACACTTGCATAAATATATAGAACACACACACACACATGCATGCACACAAGAAGAGAGAGAAATAAAAATAAATCTTGCAAATGATATTACTTCAAGACATCTCTTACATGTATGAAAATACAAGATTGCATGTCATAAAAAGAGATATATTTGATAGAGGAATTTAACAAATTGGGACAAAAGAGAATGCAAACAGAAGAAATATAATAAGACCAGCTATTTTATAGTCAAACAATAGGTAATATTTATTTTAAAATATACTATAAATTTTCAGCATTCAGTTGTCAGCTAAGACAAATTACTATGAATGTGTCTGTGGATGTGAATTACTATGGATGTGGCAGGGGCACAGCATATCATACATTAACTTTATTTTATTTTTGTGGTATTGCCAGATTGAGGAGAGAAACTACACACAAATCAAAGTCAGCTGAACTGTGACACTCATGAAAAGGCAAGGGTAGAGGAAGAAAACATTTTTCAAAAGAGTTCTAATTTTTTGGATTCAGCCATAGACCAAAGCATCAGATATAGCAGCCAGCAGCAGTGTTTTCAACCTGTCTGTAGACTGAGTGGTCCACATAGAGGATAAGACAAAGACAGTAGGAGGTACACTGTGGGACCATAATCAGTGTGACTCTCACAGATTAGAGCATGTACATACTTGGCCTTTTATATTGAGCATCTTTAAGTCAATGTGAACATGTGCCATTAATTAAAGGTGCTTCCAGAATCAAGATGAAGAGTTCATGTTGGGTGAATAACAGCATGATGTGACAGCTTTACTTGAGTTTTTCCTTAGCTAAGCAAATATATTTTCAGATAATTTAAGAGTTCTTGGAGAGTTCACTGTAGCAAGATGTTTCTGGCCAATCTGAGCCTGTGCGGTCTGAAGAAATCTTTTCCACCCATGTTCCTGCGGCCTCTTATAAAATAATTACTCAGAGGCTAATGTTAATTATGAACTGTTTGGCCTATGGTTCAGGCTCATTCCCTACTAGCTCTTACAACTTACCTCAATTTATTCTTGTTAATCTATGTATTGCTACCTGACTTGTGGCTTATCTGTACCTTTACATCTTGCTTCTTAAGTGGCTGGATTGATTCTCTTAGAATTTGCCCTTCTTCACATTTATTATCTTTGCTTGGATTTCTCACTTTCCTTCAAGCTGCCTTGCCATAGACCAAAGCAGCATCTTCATTAAGCAATGGAATCCACAGTGTACAGAAAGACATCCAACATCACTAACATCCAAACAGTGGTAGCTCACAGAAATTCAGAAAGATCTCTGTCTCCAGAGTGCTGGGATTAAAGTTATAGGTCACCACTCTCTGACCTTCAATTCAAGGATTGACTGTGGGTGATTCTGTCCTCTGATATTTCAGACTGATTATTATTAAATATACATAATAGACATTCTATGAAGCATTTCTACATTGATTAGTAGAAGATAATTTTAAAACAACCCCCACATTTCTAAGTGCTGCATAACTGTTTCTCAGGCTCTAGAGACCAAATAATGGTCCCAGATGGTAACAGGGCTCTCCAGTGGCTATGAGCCAACTTATAGCTATAGCGCTTCCCCTATCAAGTATTCAGGTTTCCAACTACTGTCTTAAGCCTAGATGTATTTGTTTCTAGAGTTTGCCCTTCAACACTCTGCCCAGAATCTTATATAGATTTCTCCGGCTTGCTCCAAGGAACCATTTTGATGGCCTTCTCAAATACTTCAGCTGTCTCTGAGCTGAAGACATCCCTTAGTCTTACTTAGGTTCTGATTTTCAACAGGCCCAGACCCATAAATTCACTTTTCACCTGGGGTTCCAGGCAATGTCTGTGCCAGCCAAGAGTATGATATTAACTTTGATTCATCCCTGTCTACCGGGTCTGACTCTTCCTTCTGTGAGAATTTAGTCCTTCAAACTTCATAAGATCTAATAAATTTGACTTACCTCAGTAATTGGTGATTTTAATAGTCCTGGATCAAGACTTTCAAATTATAAAACCCTGTCTTAGAATTTCTGCTTCTTTAAAATTTAAGTTATTTTCTTAAAATGGTAGGGAGCAATCAGAGAAATTTCTTTTTTTTTTTTTTTTTTTTTTTTTGTTAAAACTTTATTTGCCTTGGTGTTTGCCTGGAACTGGAACTACAGACAGTTGTTAGCTGCCATGTGGGTGCTGGGAATCGAAGCCTTGTCCTCTGGAAGAGCACACGGTGCTCCTAACCGCTGAGCCATCTCTCCAGCCCCAGCAATCAGAGAAATTTCATTGCTGGTGCCTTATAGTGAGAAGTATTCACTGAAGCCCTTGTGAATAAAGCCATATCCATGTTCTAAACAAAACAACAACAACAAAACCACTTCTATACAGAACTCAGTGGCACAGGGACAACTTTCCATTTATTATTTTTTAAAGAGAAATAAATCATAAAACATAGCTAACATTATCATGATTGCCCAAAACTAGTAGTATAAATTCTGGTTTATGTAGTTAGTATTCTCAGAAAAAAAATTAGCTGAAAATATGCAGTTTACAGAAAAAATATATATTTGGCTTAAATGTAAGCCAGAAAATAGAGAAATTTTATTTGATCTTTTCATGACTACTGATGCCTCTTATTTGCCACATATACTGTTCAAGGCAAACATTCTAGTGTTTTTGTTTTTGTTTTTGTTTTTCTTTTTTTTTTGTTTTTCTTTTTTTTCCCTTTTTTTTCCTTCTTTATTTTATATTTATCAAAAAAAACACAGTAAAAAAAAGAATTTAAAATGTGGAAGGGTTAACAATAACTATACAGAGGATAAGAATCATAAGCATGGCTTATCAAGGGTGGAAATACAAATAAGATTGCTACACCTATATTTTCTTTGTGTTCATCTTTCCCTCTGAATTTTTTTTTCCATCCCTGTATATCCTTATTCAAGGTCT
>PVIH01022361.1:9374-27487 GCA_004025045.1 Sigmodon hispidus | reverse complement strand
AACATGCCCAATCAGCAAACCACAACCACCGAACAGCTTGGGATCAGAAACACCCTGGACTGACCCTTCAAACCCCAGTCCAACTATAGGAACACCTGACTCACTCTTGAGGGAGGGGGGAAAGAACTGGATTTGGCCAGAAGTGGAGACTGATCTAAGCATTATTGGGTCAGTGGGACCATAGGACTGTCTGCTCCCTACCCAGGGAAGGGATGGGGAGTTGCAGAGAAGAAAAATTACCAGATGTGTTGGGAGGGGGAAGAGACCTTGAATAAGGATATACAGGGATGGAAAAAAAAATTCAGAGGGAAAGATGATCACAAAGAAAATATATGTGTAGCAATCTTATTTTATTTCCACCCTTGATAAGCCATGCTTATGATTCTTATCCTCTGTATAGTTATTGTTAACTCTTTGGCATTTTAAATTCTTTTTACTGTTTTTTTTTTCTTGATAAATAAAAAAATAAAAAAAAAATAAAAAGCTGAACTCTCAATTGAGAAAACGCATCCATATACTTAGGCTATAGGCAAGTCTGCTGAGCTGTTTCTGATTCATGGTTGATGTAGGAAGGCCTAGGTCATTTTGGGTTGTGCCACTTCATGGCAGGTCATCATAAATTGTATAAGAAAGTAGGATGAACAAGGCATCAGGAACAATTCAGTATGTGCTGAATTTCCATGGCATCTGCTAGAAGTCTGGCCTCCAGGTTCTTACCTTGCTTTCCCTTAATGAATTTTGTTTAGGTATTGTGTAAGATTTGTACTCAAGATAAACCTATCACTCAAAATAGCTTTGTGTCATGGAATTTTATCAAGTAATATAAAACATATCAAAGATTTAGAGTGTGTACATAAATAGTGTGAAATTTTCTGCAGAGATATGAGCAATAGCTCTCATATAGAGGTGTTAATTGTAGATGGGGCACCAAAAGACAGGTCAAAAAATGATCCACTCAGGTCCATTTCATTGAGTTTATTAGAATTAAGTACAGAGTCATGGATGATTGGATAATTATTAGACCATGGGCAATCCAAAAGTGGCTGCATGCCAGCATGGATGATGAATCATGAAAGCTGCATTCCTGGAGTTACTTGTATGAGCTGCTGGCAGCTTGGTTAATTGGAGGTGCTTTTTCTCCTCAGCTATTGTTATTGCTCATAGAAACATGGGGAAGGTCCTTGTCAATGTTTTATGTTTTAGGATGTTCATGGGACTTGTGAGATATTGTTGACTTCATGAGTCTTAAGGATTTCCCTTCCAAAGTCAATGTTTCAATAAGAATATTAACGGAAACATGTGGGAAGGATGTTACCTTACCCCAGTTATATCTTGAAAATGTTTCCCTATAGAAGAGAAGTCTACATTGATATATTTAAATAATACAGGTGTTCCTGCTGAGTAAAGGTTTTGACAGACAGCATTTGGGGTATAGAGAAGAGTATCCAATATAATGTAAATGATATCAGCAGAAGTGTTAGAAAGACAAGATAGGGTAATTGAGTGTGAATATGATCAAAATACACATACATATAAGAAATTGTCATGAGACACAGTGTATTGTATGACATTATTGCATATTAGAAATATATACTAATTAAAAGAGTGATGTTCATGCTGATATGAAATTGAGAAATGCACATCATACTTATGGCTTCAATTACATATAAAACTAACAGGTAGACAGGGGATAAAAAAATGCCAGAGCAAAATGAAATCAAGTTTGATTTCTGTTGAGTGAGTAATGAGGACCATATTGTAAGTAAAGGAAAGACACCTAGAGAACCATGTGAGAATTATAAAGGAAGGTCCTAAAGTTAACCTCTGTCTTAAGTTCCAGCTGTCATTTCATTGCATATATCAGTCTTCAAGGGAGAACAAGCCGTGGTATACAAAGAAAGCCTTCTTCGATCTTTCTCTCAGACTCATGAGGTGAAGATCTCTCATCTCAGCTTAATATTTCCTGACTTCCATGTACACACTGGGATCTGTGGAGATTTTCTTGGGAATCTGAGAAATATGAGTGGTCAATTTTTGTTTGAAGATCATCTGATCAAACTCTAAGTATGTCACCTCCTGCACTTCTTGTCTTTCAGGGTTCTATAAAGAGGTTAATGTTAAGTGATGGTATATGCACATAATCATGCAGAGAATGAAAGAACATTAGACTATGTAAGAGCATAGACTCAGGAGGACTTACCTGTCCATTTAGCATTGTTCTTACTTCAGGCTCTTGGTTCATGTTTGCTGCATGTTTAGGAGACAGAAATAGTTAAACATACACAAAAAAGTACTTCTGCACTCTCACTTCCAATCCAAAGTACCAGTGAGAGATACGATAAACCCAAGCTTGCTTACCTGTAGCAAATTAGAATTAGATGTTCTGCTGCACAATGTTCACAGCCCCATCCTACACATGCTGTCCCTAGTAATTTCTTCAGCACATCCTCTCTCCCTCTCCCCTTCATTCTCTCTTATAAAACCTTCTCCTAGATATTAGTTTGTGTTTTGAATGTGAAGATGCAGAAGGTGCAGTGAGGAAAAAGTCAGTGGTTTGAGAGTTCAAAGGAACAACAAGGTCTTTGGTTCCTCTCTAAAAAGCCCTGCTTCAGTTTCCCTGTCTTGGCCCAAGAGTCCTTTTGTAAATGAAGAACACATACCTGTATTTCTCTGGTCTTGGCTTCTCACTTTGTTCAGATGACAATCACTGGCTTGTTTCTGACACTTACTCTTTTTGACCAAGCAAGAAGAATAAATATAGATGATGAGGAAGAAAATCATCATGGTCATTGAGAGCCCAATCAGAATATGCATGCTCCTGTGGTTATCTGGAGGAAGATGTGAACACAATAGGAGACAAATATTCACATCTATATTTTGATTTACTGCATAATACTTATCAATACAAGGATAATTAATATAATATTTCTTTTGGACAAGAGTTATGATGGACAAACTACTAATAATATTCTGCTCAAAGGAAAGGATATTATTAAACTGGCTTCTACTGGCTTATCTTTATACCCATGTATTAATGCATTTTTCAACTTCCAGAGGAGGAGTTTATATCTGTTATAGATAGTGATTAATAACCACAACTGAGCAGATGGAGATGAGTCAAAACAAACCTGAGAGTTTTCAGTCTCTAAGTTTCCACAAAGATAAGATAAGAGAAAGCATTTACTTACTAATTTTGTAGTCTGGTTCTACGTATGAAGTGCAGTTTCTTGTCGAGTTTACTAGACAGTTGGACAGAAGAGGAGAAAGTTCATCAAGAGGCTGTTTGCCTTGCACTTAGGAAAAGTTTTTTGTGTTTTGACAGTGACCAGCACCCACTCTAATTCTTAGTGCTGACCCTTTAGAGTTATAAGATACCTTTATGTGGTTAACTTTGAGGCATTAACTCTCTTCTTGGATTTCAAGTTGTGATGAGTCAATAGGAGATCTATGGAGAGATCTATATGAGGGAGAGATCAGAAAGGCTGCTCCATCTCTGATCTGTTCAAACTGATCACAAACTTAACCCTAATGAGTTTGTCCTGACATTTTCTAATTGTCCTTGGATACATACACATGCCAGTGTTGTTGGCCAAGCAAGATGAGGATTGTTTAGAAAGTTCCTTGCCTATTGTTTTGTAATCTGATATCCATTATAAAGTCCATATCTTTGTATAAAAAATTTTAAAGTGAAATATACATATTTTTTTCTGTCTTCTTTTCATCTCTCCAGCCCTTTCCAGGTAATTTTCTTCCATGTATTTTTTACACATTTGCTCAAGTTCATAGCCTTTTTTCTTTATTAATATTGTTACATGTGTATAGAAACACATATATACAAGTATATGTGTATCTTATTGAGTCCAGTGTGTTTGGGTGTTTGTGTGTGTGTGTGTGTGTATACATATATATATTCAAAATGATTCCCAGCAAATGTTCTGTATTGATGCCTATTGATAGTACTTTTTTCTATCATCAGTATAATAGTTCTCAGATATGCCTTTAGGATTTTCTTAGTCACAAGACATGAGGATTTTTTTACCAGTGTCATGAAGATACAGCGGGTCACTCGGGGATGACCACACATGGGAGGAGTTCCTGAAAGAGCCATAGCATCTATAGTTCCCTGCCTGGATCACAGGAACAAGAAGGAAGTTGGCCTGGCATGTCCCACTCTGGCTGCGAACTGTAGGCAGCATGTGTCCCTGAGGCACGTCATCCCTGGACAGATGGAACATGTCAAACTGAATGTCAGAGATGCAGAACAAGGTCATGTTCTCTCCTGGCTTCACCACGGGCTTCATCAGGGCAGAGAGAGAAGGTTTCTTGTATAAACCTGGCAGAAAAGGGACAGAGAAAGTTATAGAGCCAGTTCTTTATGTCTGTATCTCTCTCTCTCTCTCTCTCTCTCTCTCTCTCTCTCTCTCTCTCTCACACACACACACACACACACACACACACACACCTTTAACTCACCTCCTTACTCCTTCTACATTATCTTACTGTGTTTTTTACTTTAATCCTGTACCCTTTCATTTTCTCCAGTTTTTATTTATTATTTTGCCAGTTTCTGCCTCTATTTGCACCAGTTTATACCATCTGCCATTTTAAGCTCAGCTTTATTAACATATTAATGCCCTCTTTTACCATTGTTACATAGATATTTATACGTGTAATTTTGATATGATTTATGCTATTTATCTAGCTTGTCTTAAACTTTCACTGATATCATTAATTTTCTAATTATTTTTGTATTATCAGTTTTTTTATTTTTGTCAATCAATGGCTTAATTAAGGTACTTATTGTTTTGTTTTAATTAATAATCTAAATGATGTACTTCATTAAGTCCTCCGAATGCAGTTGGTTTTCTTCTTACGCTCCCTGAACTACTTTTGTTATATCTCTCCCTATTTTCTCTTCCATGAAGTCAATTTCGTTCACCATCCACCTTTGATCATCTCCTTCCCATTCTCATGGGTAGATTCCAATTTGGTGATCTATGGCTCTTTCATCCTATATATATTGAAAATCTAGAATCTGACTTCATTCTAAGATATTCATTTTCTAAATAGTCTCATTCACATATCTGTGTTAAAGGATCTCTCTATTCAAAGTACAGAATAGTCCATGGATGTGTTTGTTTCCTTTGGACTGTGGTTGATGATCTTCCCTCTCTTATTACTCTTCATGTGTCCTGCTCATGTGTGATCTATCATCTACATTCCCAGCTCTCCTTTGAGATATCCAACATCTATCATAATTTTTTCATCTCTACGTTTAAATCTTCCATTCATTCATATGATTTTTACAAGTTTGTCTTCCCATACATGCCATGCTTACTATTTTCTCAGCACATTGTCTATGTCTCTCTCTCAGTTCCCTACTCTGACTTACTCTATGTAAACATTTCCATGTCTCTGCTTCATTGGAATCTACTTATAGAAAGAAGTACCCCTCTAGGGTGTTTTACAGCCATCCATGAATATCCAATAATTTGGAACATGGAGAAAATACAGTTTGGAGCAGTGGAGAACAGATAGTGATTGGTAGTCTGCACAATTACCCAAGGTATTGCTAATATAAGAAATGACAAAAAAGATTAGCAGTCTAGACAGATATTCTATGGATGCCCTCTGTACCAGGACTCTGACTCCACTCAGTCCATGAAATCATGGCAGACTCATGATATATCTGTCTTTCCTGGAAGATGTCTTGTAGAAGTAGTAGGCAAACAAATTTCAGAATTGTTGAGGCCATTGAACATTAGTAGTTGATCATTGCCTCTGATTCATATCAAGCTCTTCAAGTCTTACTTCTCTCTATACCTTTAATTATCACTCCTTGGAACTCCCCATATCTGTGCATTATATTATAATATATTATCTATTCTTGTTTTTCTTTTCTGTTTTCATTGTCTATGTCAGTAGTATACTCACCAAGACCACCTTTCTCAAACTTTCCCACCCTTATCTTCCCCATGACCTTTCAGTTCCACAGACAGAATGATGGACAGGTAACATCCTCTTACCTGTGATCCATATATTAATGGCGACACTGGATTCAGACCACTCATATGGTGTTTGTTGGTAAAAACCATAACATGTGTAAGTCTCAGCATGGTCAGGTGTCACAGGACCTATAGAAAAGTTGGCATGGAATCCACCAATATGAGATTCTGCGGGAAGCTGGAAAGAGTCCTTGGGTATATTATTTTTGTGTGAAATCAAAATGAAGGTGTCAAACATAATCTCTGAATGACACTGCATGGTCACTTTTTCTTCTGTATTTACCAGGGGAGTTGGTAGGACCAATAGAAAAGGCTTCCTGTAGATTCCTAGAAATAAAGAGGTTGTGAATATAACCTGACCCCAATCTACATATCCCATGAAACCTATGCTTTTCCCCAACTTGTTTATTCTGCCAGTGTCCTTCTCTGAGTTTATGTCAACTTTGTTCACAGAACCTACCATTTTCTCTAAACATTTCCCACATTTTTGGCACTGGTATCAATGCAGACTTTTTTCCAGTGGCTTGTTCTAAAAACATGTCTGCTAAATGTGCCTACCATAGCCACACTAATTCCTTTTTATGTTCAGGGAATGCAAGAAATATAGCAAGCTTTATGTCATACAACTTCATGTGTCCCTTTCATGCTACTTATGAGCAAGTATAATTATTCTCAAGATAAGAAAATGAGTAGTAAAGGTAGGTATTATTTTCTTTTTTTAAAAGGAACACTTTTCCCTTCTTTGTGGGTGAAAATTCTGTAAGGAATCCCAGGTCTCGCATCATAAGCCTTGTTTCCTCCCAAAGTGTTGATACATAATTATACTGGATTCACTGTTCTCTGTATATCCTTTCTCTGGTTTTTAATTTACCATTGACGTGGATTTCTACATTAGTTTCCTATCACTACTTTAACAAATTATTACAAATGCTATTCTTAAAAAGAACACAAGTGTGTAGAGATGAGAATTCTAAAATAAGACTAAATGGCATAAATCAGAGATCTACATTCCCAGGGCCATGGAAGTTTACAGCAGATGACAGCCAGTATTTTACAGGTAAACTAATCACATGAATGGCTCTGTGCTGCAGAACCTCGTTGGACAAAGTATTTGGAAGAGTCCCACTAAAACAGCGGGAAGAGACCTTGAATAAGGATATATAGGGAAAGCTGAACACAAAGAAAATATATGTGTAGCAATCTTATTTGTATTTCTACCCTTGATAAGCCATACTTATGATTCTTATCCTTTGTATAGTTATTGTTAACTCTTCTGCATTTTAAATTCTTTTTACTGTTTTTTTTTTTTTGATAAATACAAAATAAAGAAGGAAAAAAAACCAGCATTCATAATATGGCTCCACTAGTCAAAGTCTGTGTGGATAGGCAAAGCCAGTGGGATGACTCTCTGTGGACACTGGTTGTTTTCTGTCTCTAAATTTTTCATGTGTCACCCCCTTACCTCACTAAGAGAACAGCTATGGGATGTTTCCATAGCCCCTTGGTGGTGTGTTTTATATGGGGTCACTCTTGTCAGTGACTTGTCAGAATGATGACTTTTTCTTATTTCATGTAATTTTGATGAAAAAAATATATACTTTCAAGTAATACCCAGGCCAGAAGCTAAGATCTCAGCAAATTCAAAATAAAGCTAGTTGCCCTGGGCATGAAGTGCTGAAGGACAATTTCCCAGGAATTTAGCAAGATCAGCATGTAACAACTTCAGTGCCAATTTTTCCCTGGCAGAAAAGGCCTGATAGATAATATTTATAGACTTAACGCACAGTCTTAATAATTGACTTTCTGTGTATATGATGAACCTCAGTTTTATGTTATGCACTTTAAGGTCTAGCAAAGTGTCTAAGCAGAACACAAGTATACATCTTATTAATTGGGATGATTAATTGGGGTGATAGGACACTATCTATTGCTTTGCTACAAGGCCTTTTGTCTGCATTATCTAGTCCCTAAACAAGGACAAGTGAAAAGATAAACAGGAAATTACCTAGAGGAGAAGAAGTAATTTCCATGGAGGGAAAGCCCTAAGTGACACCTCTGGGAGTGTTCCAGAGAGACACTTTCTGATGGTGATATGTTACGGATCAAATCACTAGGGAAGTATTCATTACATTCAGCAGTTCAGTTTCTAGAGGCCTCATACATTCCTTGGCACCCGGATCCTTCCCCTACTATCAGAGTTAGCAATATGGTATCCTCCTCATAATGATTTGGTCAGCCTGCAACTGTATATTTCTTTTTTTGTTACATGGACACATATGATCAATCACAGATCCATGATCAACCAGGATATTCTTCCATCCTGACATCACCTAATTAAAGATAAATGCCTTCTTCAGACCTAGTATTTTCTTGATATTTTATCAGTCAGGAAGCTTTAGAGACAAAGAAGTTTATATCCTTGACTTTTAAGTTATGTCCACTATATTACCAAATTCTCTGTGTTGAATGTTCTGCTATAATGTTCAGACACTGAATAAAACTATTCTCAAAATTCTACCATGAAGACACTAGAATATATAAAGTGACAGTCAAAACTATGACCTGAAATTATGATCTGCAGAGGGTCACTGTGTGATGAGAGTTCATTAGGATATTGATTGTAATTATAGCATCTGTAGGTTCCTCCATATGCTGATGTTACAGGACCCAAGAGAAGGCTTTTCTGGAATACTCTGTCATATAAACGAGGAAAAGGATCTCCAGTTTCTTTGTACACCTTGAATATGCCCAACTCATTATGATAGTTACATCGAAGTTCCACATGTTGTCCTAGTTGAACAACATTGCTTGGCCAGGCAGTCAGTGAAGGCTTGTCTTGACTTCCTACAGAATGATGCACAGAAAATAATTAACAATCCTCATTTATTCTTGAGACTTTAGCTTCCAATTTTCACTTTTTTAGGGTCTTTTAGACAACAATTTTCTCTGAATTAAAAAATCCCTGTATTGACTTCTGCCCCTGAACCCAGGTCCTGATCAGCTGCTCCACTGCAGCAGCAGCACAGACCACTACCTGCCCAGATCACAGTTGGAAGGATAGCAGCCGGGTCCCTTGGTTTTGGGCACAGGCCCTGGAGGTAGGAAGCCCAGCTTCTGCTGGGAGCACAGTCTACACAGAGAAGGACAGGCCTGGTAGCAGCAGGGAAGCAAAGGAGTTCCTAGGAGCACAGGTGGGAGATTGGAGGTTAGAATGTGACTTTGGCCACCTGAACCCGGGCCCTGAGATGGCTTCTTGATCCGTGGAGCACAGCCCACCCAGTTGATGGCTGTTGTAATAGCAGTGGGGAAACAGCCAAGTCCCTGGGCACACAAGTGAGAAATGAGAGGTCAAGAGGTGACGACTGGTATAACACTGCAACCTCAGGAGAACAGCCGACCCTCTGAGCACATAGATGATTAAGAACCTCCAGAACCTTAAGAGCCCTCAGACCAACAACTCACTAGAAGCCAACAAAGAACTAACCAAGAGAGAATTTGGGAAACAATTGGCAGATGGCAGTGCAAAAATACATACAACAATACAAAGGTCAACAAGATACCACCAGAAGAAGCAAGTAGCTCTATAGCTTCAAGATCTGAATATAACAACGAAAAGAAAACAGAATAAAACGACCTTAAAACAGCTTTATGAAACTAACAGAAGCATTAAAAGGGGATATTTTTAAAACTCCCTTAAAGAAATAGAAGAAAATACACAAAAAAATTAGAAGAGATGAACAAAGCACTGAAAGAATATAAAGAAAACCAAGGGGAAAAAAAAACAAACAGGAGAAAGAAAATTGCCAAAAACTAAAAACTGAAATAGAAGCAATTAAGAAGGCACAAATGGAGACAAAACTGGAAATAGAAAACCTGGAAAAAAAAAAGACCTGGAACTACAGATTCAAGCATAACCAACAGAATCCAAGAGATGGAATACAGAATCTCTGTAGTGGAAGACTCAATAGTGATAACAGATACATAAGTTAAAGAAAAAACTAACACCAAAAAAGTCATAACATAAAATGTCCAGGAAATTTGGGACACCATGAAAAGAATGAACCTGAGAATAATTGGAATAGAAGAAGGAGAAGAATACCAGCATAAAGGCACAGAAAATATATTCAACAAAATCATAGAAGAAAATTTCCCCAACCTAAAGAAGGAAATGCATATAAAAATACAGGAGGCCTACAGAACACCAAATAGATTAGACCCACAAAAAAAGACTGCTTGCCATATAATAATCAAGCCTCAAAACATTCAGAATAGAGAAAAAATACTAAGAGATGCAAAGAAAAAAAGGCCAAATCACCTATAAAGGGAGACCCAGCAGAAGAACACCTGCCTATTCAATGAAAACAATAAAAGCAAGAAGGTCCTGGTCAGACATTATACAGACACTAAAAATGCATAGATGCCAACCTAGAATACTGTACCCAGCAAAACTGTCAATCAGTATACATGGAATAAACAAGATATTTCACAACATAACCAGATTTAAACAATATCTAACAACAAACCCCCACCATGCAAAAAGGCCTAGAGGGAAAACCTAAGGAAACCAGAAACACCTATGTAACCACAGAAAATTGATGAGCCCACAGAAATACCACCTAATAAAAGGAAATGCAAGATACTACCAAAAATGATGGGAAAAATTGATCATTGGTCATTAATATCCCTTAATATCAATGGACTCAATTCCCTATGAAAAGACACACCCTAACACAATGGATACAAAAACAGAAACCATCATTCTGCTACATACAAAAAATGTACCTCAAATTTAAAGACTGACACAGGCTCAGAGTAAAGGGTTGGGAAAAGACTTTCAAATCAAATGGCCCTACAAAACAAGCTGAGGTAGCCATACTAATATCTAACAAAACAGACTTTAAACTAAAATCAATAAAAAGAGATCAGGAAGGTCACTACTTATTCATCTCAGGAAAAATACATCAAAACAAAATCTCAATCCTGAATATCTATGCCCTCAACACATGGGCACATAAACAGGTAAAAGAAAAACTTCTAAAGCTTAAACCCATATCAAACCTCACATACTAATAGTGAGAGATTTTAATATCCCACTTTCACCCTTGGATAGGTCAACCAAACAGAAACTCAACAGAGAAATAAGGGATCTAGCAGAAGTTATGACCCAAATGAACTTAGTAGATATATAACAAAACCTTCACCCAAACAAAAGGGAACATACAAATTTCTCAGCACCCCACGGAACTTTCTCTAAAATTGACCACATAATTGGTCATAAAGTAAGTATCAACAGGTACTAAAAAAATGTGTATAACACCTTGTACCATTTCAAATCACCAGGGTCTAAAGTTAGAGTTCAACAACATCAAGAATCACAGAAAGCCTACCAACTCATGGAAACTAAATGTAACTCAACTGAACCACCTCTGGGTCAAAGAAGAAATTAAGAACAAAATCAAAGACTTCCTAGAATTCAATGAAAATGAATCCATGACATACCCCAACTTATAATATATAATGAAAGCAGTTTAAGGGGAAAATTCATAGATACCTACATGAAAAGACTAAAGAAATCCCACAAAAGAGAACTATCACCACAGCTGAGGGCCCTAGAACAATTAGAAGCAAACTCACCTAGAAGGAATAGATGGCAGGAAATTATTAAACTTACAGCTGAAATCAACAGAACTGAAACTAAAAGAACAATGCAAAGAATCAATGAATCAAAGAGTTGCTTCTTTGAAAATGTCAAGAGGATAAATAAACCCTTATCCAAACTAACCAAAAAGCAGAGAGAGAGAGAGTATCCAAATCAACAAAATCAGAAATGAAAAGGGCAACATAGCAACAGACCCCCAGGAAATCTAGAGAATTATCATGTCATAGTTTGAAAATCTATACTCCACAAAAATGGAGAACCTAGAATAAATGGACACCTTGAACAGGCACATTGGAGCTCATTCCATCCAGAGAAACACCTGACTCAGTCTTGATGTTGGGGTGAGGACAGCAGATCTGCCTGGAGTGGATGCTGAACTAAGCCTTCTTGGGACCTTGGCACCTCCTACCCTTGCTGGGGAGGAGATGAACTGATGGAGAAAAGAGTGAGTGACTGGGAGGAGTGGGAGGGGGAAGGGAGTCTGAACAAGAGGATACATGGATTTAAAAAAAATGACTTATTTTTCATAATAAATACAAAAAAATAAATTATGCAAGTATTGTTTCTATGCATGAAATTCCCAAGAAATTAAGTTTAAAAAAAATCTTTTCTAAAAGAAAAAGACAAGATCTAACTTAAAAACTAGAAACTCTACTTATAATATTTTATAAAATGGAGAAATGCAACAATGAACACCATAAAATTCTGGCAATGTCCATCTTAAGGAAAGTTACTGAATTGGAAAAACCCTTGAGACAGCCTGATGTCTAAGTATGTAAGGGCTGTTGATGCCAACCTGACTCTCTGAATTCCATCACTGTGACTGACTCATATGGTGAAAGGAGAGAATTGATTTTAGAAGGTTGTTTTCTGACCTCCACACTGGTATCATTGTCCATGTGTCCGCACCTTGAGATAAACAAACACCCTGTTGTAGGTGCTTATGGGTGCACCTAACAATTACAAAATTCTAAAGAGTTAATAAAGTATTTTAATAGTACATGTGATAAAATAGAAAAATGAGTCTTCTTAGATTAGGAATTTTATCACCTGATGGATAAATACAGAAGCTGAATGAAAATTCAAAAAGAATGACAGGATATTTTTATAACACCCCCAAACCAAATTTTCGATCACAAAAATTCAAGAAACTTTAAAAGATTACAGAGATTTTCTTGGGTGTGTAAGGGAAAGAGTAGAAATCCAATTAGTTTAGGTAGGGGAAAGAATATAATTAAAATACTTCATATAAGATTATCAAAGAATTAATAAAACATTAATAAAAACCATAACTAACAGAACTAAAAAAATAAACAGAAAAAAATATAGAGAAAGAATTCAGAACACTCTTGAAAAATGCAGTAAAATGAACATGGTCAGGTCTAAGTAAGTTAAATGATGCCAAAAAAATTTAATTCAAACAATTCTAGGTCATAGATCTGACAGCATATTATTATTATTATTATTAGAGATCCTGAAATCAGGATGACAAGCTGATAAGACGTCATCCTGATAAATGATAGAGTCTACATGATAGACTTCTAATACAGCTAAAGGCAGAGTTCTGAGAAAAATTCCTCCAGTCCACAAGGGACCAGGAAGGTAGGTCCAATAACATGAGTAGAAGAAATAACAACACTGACTATAAATGTCAGCAATGATTTCCTTCAGAAACAGAGGTAATTTATTTCTCAGAAAAACCTTAACAGAGTTTATCACAATAAGATCAGAAAATACTCTGGAGTTCTTGAGATGAAAGAAAAGGCTTCTAATGAATTGATTGAAACGTCTTTATGTAGAAAAGGTTAAAATAGCTCACTAGAAGCAATCCAAAATCAGAGGTTACAATAAGGTGCTTTTGGTACAGAAATTTTATCTGTTGCATAGATAAATGCAGACATATATAATAAATTCAAGGGTTTGTCAAATGACACACACATTTAAAAAGTGATACTTTAGCATCAAAATCTCAAAATATGTGGGGATAATCAGATGAGTACATTACAAAAGGGAAGTTTATTTCTATTAAAAAAATGATTATCCTCCATGTGTTATGGCTCACACTTTTAATCACAGTACTTGGGTGGCAGAGACAGGACAATATCTGTGTTTATGAGCACCTTTGTGTACAAAGGAAATTCTAGAATTGTCAAAGCTACACAGAGAAGCCCTCTCTTTTAACAAAAATTATATCTGATCAAAGTTGCCACCAAACTTAACCAGGGACAGGGTTTGAGAGTATCTGGGAGAAAACTGATAGACAGGTTTCTATGACCCTAACTTCCAAGTTCACAAGACTCACAAAGTCACTCATAGTATTCACCAGCCACCACTCTAGGACACCTGCTTTCCTATTAGAATGAAAGCCAACTGGGGTAGCTAGTTATTCAAGGTTTAAAAAATTGACTCACCTGCTTGTGCCAACATCCTTAGGACTAGAAAGAGGCCTGGAAAAAAAACTCATGGTGAATGGCCAATCTTTTTGCCATACCCTGGCTATCTGATCTCCCCTTCCATGACGAGCCCTTGTACAGTAGAATCAGAACTGAGTTAAGATCAACTCATGCATCAGTATCCATGCATCAGGAAGCCAGTGAACCAATCCAACCTCCCTGGGTGATCTTTACAGCCTGTTATTCCACACCCTTCATTCCCAGAAAACTCACCAGTATACACAAGGTTTAGGAGCACAGACATCACGGTACTTCTTTAGCTGACAGGAGGCAGAGACAGAATAAGACATACAGGATGTTGTCAGAGTCTTGAAGTATATATCTGACCACAGCACGGAAAGCTGACCAACAAAGCACATCCGCCCTCACCTCCATGTTTATAGTTTTTCCAAGACAGGCTCTATCTGTAGCCTTGGCTATCATAGAAAGCACTTTATAGA
Organism: Sigmodon hispidus; assembly: GCA_004025045.1. Taxonomy (NCBI): domain Eukaryota; kingdom Metazoa; phylum Chordata; class Mammalia; order Rodentia; family Cricetidae; genus Sigmodon; species Sigmodon hispidus. Next base: position 12,930 of record PVIH01022361.1, on the reverse strand, counting down.
CAAGGCTGATTTGTAATCAAAGGTCTAACTTAGAGTGCTACTCATTTCCTTGGCTAAAGTTGTGAAAGCACATACCCAGGTTCATAAATGGTCCCCCTTCTATCATGGCCTTGGAAAATGTTTAGACTTCAACCCTTTAGCCACAGCATTTAGCATGACTAGAACTCAGTTGTATCCCTGACTTAACACACTTTATTCCAGTTTTTAAATTTAATTATTGTACAGCAGGTTTGCACATTCTTGGTTTTTATATCTGAGAATCAATGCCAATCTGAGCTTCAATGAAACATGTACACTCTTTATTATTCGTGCTATATACACCAACAACTAGAGGCCCCACAGCCCCCTAGTCCACAGCCAATTAAGAGGTGAATGCCACCCTGGTACACCATCCATACTCAGGTCTACAATAAATCAAAGCCAGCTGTTAGAATTCCACCCTCCCATTGCAATCCCCAGAAAAACACAGCTGGTAAGACAGCCCATATCCAAACCCAACCACAAACTGCATCATCAAACACTGACAACTGAAGATGTCACTGTACCTTGTTCCACAGCTGACTAAGACAGACCAACACAGCAACTAGAAAACAACAGCTCCTTGACCTATAGCTAACTAAGAGATGACTAAGAACAACCCCTGCCAAAACTGGACACACACAGCCCCATGCCCACAACTAACTAAGCCAACTAAGAGCTGACTAAGAGTGATCTGAGGAAGCAATGAGTTGACTTTAGTGCAAGAATACATATAACAATATAAAGAATAACAACAAACCACCAGAAGAAGCTGGTGATTCTACAGCATGAAGACTTGAGCATGGCAGTGAAGAGGAACTAGAAGAAAACAACCTTAAAAAAAATTTTATGAAGATAATAGAAGCCTTAAAAGAGGAAATAAAAAAAGTTCCTTAAAGAAATAGAAGATAGTCCAGCTAATGCTTTTGGGGTGTGAATGTGTGTCTTTAGGGTATATGCCTAAGAGTGGGATTGTTGGATCCTTGGGGAGATTGATTCCTAGTTTTCTGAGAAACCACCATACTGCATTCCAGAGTGGCTGAATAAGCTTACACTCCCAACAACAATGGAGAAGTGTTTCCCTTGCCCTGCAACCTCTCCAGAATAGGCTGTCATCTGTGCTTTCAATCTTGGCCAATCTGACAGGTATAAGGTGGTATCTCAAAGTTGTTTTGATTTGCATTTCTCTGATGGCTAAAAATGTTGAGCACTTTTAATGTGTCTTTCAGCCATTTTTAATTCTTCTGCTAAGAATTCCCATTTTAGTTCTGAACCCCATTTTTTAATTGGGTTATTTAAGGTTTTGAGCTCTAGTTTCTTTTTTTAATTGATAAACCATCTTTATTTAAAATTAACTATGTTCATAGCAGCATTATTTCTAATGGCAAGAACCTGGAAACAGCCTAGATGCCCATCAACTGAAGAATGGATTAACAAACTGTGGTACATCTACACAATGGAGTACTACTCAGCAGTAAGAACAAATGATATCCGAAAATTTGCAGGCAAATGGATGGATTTGGAGAATATCCTCCTGAGCAGAGTATTGCAAACCCAGAAAGAGAAGCAGAGGATGTAATCACTCATTAGTAGACTTTTCAAAAAATGTCATTGTATACAAGAGCCCAAGGCTAGAACATAGGTAAATGACACAGTGCTTCACTTCTGCATTGATGGCCTCTGGCATGGGTGTGGGTGAGGAAGGACTCATTTTCTTTAAGAAGCTGGCCACAGGGGGTTTAATTATGCTCTAGGAGTTAAATGAGCAGCATGCATGGGATTTTTTGTAAATAGGGGAGATCATAAGAATGAATACAAAACTGAGAGGACTGATAACTGAATTTGATGAAGTGCATGATATAAAATCACCATATAATAAATTAAAAAAAGAAATAGAAAAAAATACAAACAAAACTGGGAAGAGATTAATAAATCCTTGAAAGAAAATAAATAAAACCAAGAGAAAGAAAACAAACAGGTGAAAAAAAAATACTCTGGGAATTAAATATTAAAATAGAAGCAATAAAGAGGTGCTAATCAAGGCAATGCTGAAAATAGAAAACCTAAAAAAATTAACAAGAACTACAGGTGCCAGCAAAACCAATACAATGCAAGAGATAGAAGAGAGAAGCTCTGAAGTAGAAGAATCCATAGTGGAAATAGATAAGTCAGTCAAAGAAAACACTATAACCAAAAAGTCATAACAAAAAATGTCCAAAAATTATGGGACACCATGAAAAGACCAAACCTGAGAATAATCAAAATCAAAGGAGAATAATATCAGCTCAAAAGCACAGAAGACATATTCAATAAAATCATAGAAGAAAATTTTAATTACCTAAATAAGGAAATGCCTATAAAGATACAGGAAGCCTACAGAACATCAAATTGACTAGACACCCCCCAAAAAAAAATCTCCTCGGTACATAATAATCAAGCCACTAAACCTATAAAACAAAGAAAAAATACTAAGAGCTACAAAGGAAAAAGTCCAAATTACCTATAAAAAGCAAACACATTAGAATTATACCCAACTGTCCCATCGGTTCTGGTTCTGATTCCGGGACTGGGTGCTGTCCGTAGAGTGAGTCCCAGTGCACTCTGTAACAGGCACAGATAATGTCTGCCTGTCAACATACCCACAGCTGCTGCTGAGGGAATTTGCACGGCTACCTACCTCCACCACCAACTAAGCAAACAGATAACAACAGGGGTCCCTGATGGACAGACTCAGACCCCACCCAGAGAGGTGACAGGAGGCACACAAGCCTGAGTGCCACAACTGACCAGTAGCACCTAATCGTGAACCACTGAAGCCATGGGCAAACGTCAGTGCAAAAAATTACATAATAAGACAAAGAACAACAAGGTAACTCCAGAAGAAAGTGGCGATCTTACAAATACAAGAACTGAACTGAGCAATGAAGAGGAAACAGAAGGAAGCAACACCAAAAATTCCTTTTTGATGATCATTGAGGCTCTCAAAGAAGATATGAAAAATAGCCTTAAAGAAATAGAAGAAAATACAAACAAAAAATTGGAAGAGATGAACAAATTTATGAAAGAAACATGCCAGGAACTAAAAGGTGAAATAGAAGCAATAAAAAAGGCACAAAATGAGGCAAAGATGGAAATAGAAAACCTGAAGAAAAAAGCTGGAACCACAGATACAAGCATAACAAACAGAGTTCAAGAGATGGAAGATAGAATCTCTGAAGTGGAAGACTCAGTAGCTCAAATAGATGTATCAGTCAAACAAAATAGTAAAACTAAAAAAGCAAGAGCTCAAAATGTTCAGGAAATCTGGGACACCATGAAAAGACCTAATTTGAGAATAACAGGAATAGAAGAAGGAGAAGAATACCAGCTCAAAGGCACAGATAATGTTTTCAATAAAATCATAGAAGAAAACTTCCCTAACCTGAAGAAGGAAATGCCTATAAAGATACAAGAAGCTTACAGAACACCAAATAGATATGACCCCAAAAAAAGTCAGCACGCCACATTATAATCAAGCCACAAAACATACAGAACAAAG